>BHFT01026736.1:0-20605 GCA_004320025.1 Laticauda laticaudata
GAAACGTTGCTACAACTTTAAAAGCACAACTATAATGATGTGGGAAAATACCCAAACAAAGCTGAATACCATACATGCAAGTTCCTGCGAAAACTTAAGAAAACATATTTGTATATATGTATATATATTGTAATAGAATGCATGAATGACCTTGGGGAAAGAAGGGGAGGGATGGTGCCTAGGAAACAATCAGAAAGGTTAGGCACAAGCACCCAGTGTTAACAGTCAGAGAAAGAAACTTAGAAACTGAGTTCCAATTGCAAATGAATCAAGCAGTTATAAGATCGGCAGGAAGTTTATACTTTCACACTTGCAAGATTGATGTCAATTCCCGGGGTAAGCCAGAAAGGAAACACAACCAGATGAGTTAATTCTATTTCTTTATAAGGTTACATTTAACAGAATCTTGTTAAGTCTGGGAGTACAAAGTTCCCATTGCTACTTTTAACCACTTGATCCATTAGAGCACATTCTCCCTATGTTTCTTTCTCTGACCATTGAGCCACTTGGGCTCCTGCCTCTCTTATCTTATTGCTTCCTAGACACTATCTCTTCTCCTCTTTCCCCAAGGTCATCCACACAGTCCATTTCAAATATGGTGTAGTCTAGCAGTCTGTTGGTAGGGCACACAAAAGTTCTTTCAATAAAATGCTTCTATTTTCATTTGCAACTTTTACTATCATACGGATGTTTTGTATGCAATGTCCCTTAATCTACATAATATTTAAATGAAAAAAAATTAAATATTCCCAGAAAAATTGTCTTGTGTCATTCTTTTTCATGGCATTTTTCCCTTCTGCAGTGGGGCTTATTTTTTTAACTTCCTCATTTCATCTGATTGTACCCACCTCTCTTTTCTGAATGTTTGCACATTTTCTCCACTAAAAATGTCTCAGGACCACCTGAGACTCCTATGAATTTATACAGGGAGTCTGAATGAACAAACAATGTTAAGGTTTGGTGCTTCTTTCATTTATTATTTAGAGTTATCCAATATGAAGTATCAGAGCTGAAATGCAATAATAACCCCTCTCCTCCCAGGTCAATCAATTTAATTAAAGGAATAGCTAGTAAAGGATGGTATATGAGTGCTCATTAGATGTGATTTAGGCCAGCCTTGTCCTATATAAATCTCATAAATGTTAGCTGTCCTCATTGCAAAGGAGTTCTCACCATATAGATTGTAAAAGAACATGATGTCCTGCTCAAAAGAGATTCCCAAGGACCTCCATAAAACACATACTTTCTCACTTTTTCATTTGGAAAAGGTTGCAAACTCATTTGTACAGTTGTAAGGCTCATTCAATCTACAGCCAGAGGCATACAGTAACATTATAAAGGAACAGTTGGGGAACAGTACAGATAATTCTCAGCTTACAACAGTTTAGTACCGTGATGGCAAACCTATGGCACATGTGCCACAGGTGGCACACAGAACCATCTGTGTGCTGGCATGCGAGCTGCAGGCAAACTTACCTCATAGTGATGTACATGCCTCACAGCTGATTTTCAGCCAGTTTGAGGCCTTTTTCACCCTCCCAAAGGCTTGAGGAAGGCTTCTGCAGGCTTCTACAAGCTTTGTAGGCCGAAATCTAGCCCCTTTTCATCACTTTCTTTTTTTTCAGAAAAACAGGAAGTGATGAAATGGGGCTAGATTTCAGCCTACAAAGCCTGTAGAAGACTGCAGAAGCCTTCCTCAAGCTTTGGGAGGCCGAAAAATGCCTCAAACTGGACAAAAATCAGTTGTGAGGCACAGTGCAGGTAAGGGGGTGGCGGGAGGTGGGGGGTGGGGATTGCGCACACATGTGTAGGGGATGGGGGCATTCATTGCCTTCTGGGTGCTGGCATGTTGAGTGTGAGCATACAAGCATGCACAAAATTTTTGGTGCCCAAAAAGGTTAGCCACCACTGGTTTAGTGACTATTGGAAGTTACATCAGCACTGCAAAAAGTGACTTATGGCCATTTTTTGCACTTATTACCATTGTAGCATCTCCATGGTCATATGGCCCAAAATTCAGATGCTTGGCAACTGACTCATATTTATGATGGTATCTATCTGCTAGAGAGAGAAATTACCTATTCAACTGGACCATCCAGGCTCTGGAAGGACCAAGATAGGTTTTAGTAGGAACTTGGGGTTGTTCTCTGTGGATTGATTCTTCCAAGACCTTAGTTCATCATTTAGAATGAACAAATGACAATGACCTTTGATCGAATTACACCTGTTCATAATCTCTGTGTACATGGATCCTGGAAGACACCGTAATTTGCAAAGAAACTGTGTCCTATAAAGTTGATTAAGATATAGTTTTGCTCTAGTTCCTTGGAAAATTATGAATCTATTGATCTTGAGGAAATAGACAATGTTTTAATGTTATGAAAACTGCTATCTGTGTTTTAGTTTAATTTTGCTGATTAAGGTCTCCTGAAAGACTATGTGTATTTGAATCCAACGGATGACAAGAAATTCTTCTTTGAGAGAGGAGGATGCTGTACCTATTTTAAAGGAAGCAGTAGTCCACTGTCTTTTCAAAAGAAGTAAGTGTTCCAAGTGTTCTACCAGCTCTTTTTTTTATGGAAAGTTGTTGAGAAGGTGGTAGACTTGCAGTTCTAGGGGGTTCTGGAGAAATAAGTCCATCTAGAATCCTTTCAGTCCAATTTTAGGATGGGTTGAAAAAGGTGTATCACACTTGCTGATGATCAATAGTAGGATTAGAATGGGAGTAGGGCACCCCTCCTGGCCCTCCCTGATCTTTCAGTGGCTTTCAGTACTATTAACCATGGTGTCCTTCTGGATTGGCTTTGGGGTTTGGGAAACGGTGGCATAATTTTACAGTGGTTTTCCTTTTCCTTTCTTCAAGCTGCTTCTAGTCAATGTTGATAGTTGGGAGAGGGGATTTAGAACTATGCATTTCAGGGTGCCTCAATTCTCTCCTCACTTCTATTCACCATCTATATGAAGCCACTAGGTGAGGTAATTTATCAGCACAAAATTAAGCATCATCAATATGCTAATTTAATTTAGATTCTGCTCTACTCCAGGCTGACTTTGGATAGCTCACTAAAAACCCTAATCAAACTACATAGAATTATAGGGCAGAATTATAAAGAAGAAAATAAAGATAATAAAGAAAAGTTTGGAGAATCCAGCAAACAACATCCACACTTGTCAACATATCCAACAGAGGCCCACCATGAGTCGTGATGGCTCAATGGTTAGAATGCAGTACTGCAGGCTACTTCTACTGGCTGCTGGCTGCCTGCAATTTGGTAGTTCAAATCTCACTAGATTCAAGGTTGACTCAGCCTTCCATCCTTCCAAGGTCACTCAAATGAGGTCCCAGATTGTTGGGGGCAATAGTCTGACTCTGTAAACCGCTTAGAGAGGGCTGTAAAGCATTGTAAAGTAGTATATAAATTTAAGTGCTTATTGCTAAGCACATAATCCAAGGCCCTGGAATTGAATATATCTCTGTCTCTGGCTGCCTAAGTGATGCAACCAAATATCAACTTTATTTTGCCTTGATAAAAGGTCAGTGAACCAATATAATTGTACTGAATAAAAGTAGAATTAATGGAAGAATATCAAAGTGGAAGTCATCAGTCATTAAAAAAGTGATACCTATCACAAATTGCCCCAAAACATTTGAATAATCCCACAGATTTCTAGAAGTTGTACTTCATGGACAGATCAGTATTGATGTTCTGTAAATGTCATTATGTCTGGCAGAAATCAAGTACTGCATTTTACAGTTAAAAGAAGCCTGATATTAATTGCTCACTGTGAAGGTGATAATATCATTATTTGAGGATTATTTTATTCCTGTGAGCTACATGACTTGCCATAATTGAAGAAAGTATGAATTCTACTCTGTTTCAGAAGACTATTGGGACATCTGTCCACCAGTTGAAATGGAAGTGAGTAATGAAACAAAACAGTGATAACAGCTTTACAAAGAATGATTGAAGAACTAATCCAATATTTTGAAATGGCCAAGTCAAAATCCAGATTTAATAAAAAAAAATGTTACAGCAGCATCTGATGTGAATTGTTCATGCAAGAAATTTCAGAAATGTTACTGAGTTGAACTTGAAACCGTTTACTGTGAAAAATAAATCAAAATTCAGGTATAGAAATGTGAAAGTCCAATTAATTACAGAAAGCGTTTAGTTGCCACTAATGTTGCCAAAGATAGTGAAAGCAGTTATTAAAAGGATAATGACTTTTTCATACTGGAAATCGCATGCTGACTTTTGCTTATGAATTAAATTAAACAAGCCTTCAATTAAGATGTTTATTCATTCAAATTTATTTTGTATGTTAGTAGGACCCACAAGTATGTCTGCTAATGTTCAATGATAAAGATGTGCAAAAATTTCAAAATCCAGATAACTTTTGCAAATAATTGTTTGCTAAAGTATGTGATTCAATCGCCTTTCATATTCTTTATCATAAAATCACTCCAACATATCACTCACTTATATATTCAGTCCACATTCATTAAAAATCCACTCATTCTTTGCCCTATCACTTTTTTCTTTTGCGACACACATAATACTTTTCTTTTCTTTCTTTTAAATAAAGTTTTATTTGGGTTTTCACACATACAAAATACAAGTAAAACATCTTTTTTGAAAATAACATGGTCCCGGGTTGAACTTCCTTTCATACAGATAAAAACCTCAATTCCATGTTCCTTGTTGTATTCTATTCATATCTTTATAGCTATTTTACATTTTCTATATAGTTTTTTCCCCTTCTTTTAATTTTTTCAATTTTATTTTGATTATCTCATCTCAATTCAAATCATAATATTTGTATACTTTTGTCTGTTCTCTTTCAGTTTCATATTATCTTTTCTCATTAAACAAAGTTTTCTCCTGTAAGTTATTATTAGAGTATGACACTTTATATCTTTTAATTACATCCATTCAAACTCTTATTTAAACTTCAAATATATACCTTAAAGTTTATGACCTTCAATATAGATAATAACGTTCCAATTGAATTCTGCTTGGTTACATTCTTATAATACACACTATAATCCTTTTTTTTGTTTTTAAAAAAAGAAAGATATAAAAATATATGTAATTAAACCCTCATTCCCATATCCAGTTCAGTTCTATCATTTAATATCATTAAAAATCTTAACATCTTTAAACCTTTTCAATTAAATATCATATACTTCCTAAGAAACACATATAATACCATACATAATCTTTTCCCTTATTTCTCTTCACATTGTTTCTAAAATCTTAATATATACTCTTTTTTCACTTTTTATTGACAAAGTTCACTGATTAAGAATAAGCCATTTTTATCAGACATTTTTAATCCCACTGACTTGTTTCATATTTTTCTAGATCAATATTTCTGTTTCTAATATAACCATACTATCTTGTGTAGCCTTTGCAGAATCCCTTTTTCCATTACGTTTTCACCATTATCTCTAAATAGGGCCCTGTTTTCTATATTTTTGCTTCTGTCTTTATAACTCTTTGTCCTTTCTTTCTTCGCCTTCTCATCTTCTCCCTCCTTTTTTACCCCTTGTTCTCTCTAGTTCTAATTCTCTCTTCTGCATTTCTCTCTTCTGTTGCTTTCTGATTTTATACTTATTTCATCTCTAATTTTTTGGAGTTGTTTTTCCCAATCTTAAACTTTCCATTCTCCTTACCCCCCCCTTTCCTTCTTCTAAAAGTGGAGCCATTTTAAACAGTTTTAAACAACCACCCGATTGATTTTTAGTCTTTCAAACACATAACTAAGAATCCAGAAATCATCAAGTAATCCAGATAATCCCGAGTTATATCTTCTTATTTCTCTTTGACTTCTCTTTCCTGGTTTTGTTGCTTGCAATATTCAGTAGAATGTATCTTTTGGAAGTCTTGTTGAGATTTTGCTGTAAGTTCTTTTTTAATTCCAGGCAGTCTCGCTCCCTTCCAGATCCTACCTTTTACGTTTATTCTTTTTCTCTCCTTTCCTGTTTTCAAAAGCTTTTAATTATCCAGAAATCTTTATTATCCCTTTGACTTTTCATTTTCAGCATTAAATGCCTATTGATGTCAAAGTGATTTTTTTTCAATTTCTTGCTTTAGTCTCTTAAGCTGTCAGTATAGGAAAAGGAGAAAACCAAATCTTTTCCCTTTTCTCTTTCCTTCACAGCTTAAAAATCTTCTTAGGGAACAATGTTATGGTTTTTTAACAGTTTCAGTTCCAGGGTACCTTATTTGTTGCTTTTGTTGTTTGACCTGGTCAACCAAAACTTTCTCTACTTATCTTCCTCCTGCACGTTCTTTTCCGGTTGAGTTCTTCTGGTGACCATTTCTGACTACTGCTGAAACTGCCTTTGGAAAAGGGAGTAATGGCCAGCTGGGGAGGAGAGATGCGGCTCTCCTCAACCCTGCTGGCAGTCTTCCCCTTCTTCACCACCTCTATGGGATGGCTTAGCCCTGAAACCAGCCAGCTTGGGGCACAGATCAAAGCTTCACAGAGATGAGGTTTTGGTCTGCCACTGAAGAAGCTCAAACCGGAAGTCTCCCACACATAATACTTTTCATACACTTCGTAATTGGAGGAATGCCCTTACCACCATGAGGCATAACAAAAATTGATAACCTGTTCTACATTTTATTTATCTTATTAGAAAGTGTCTCATAAAACATTCAAAACATTATGGGCAGCAGAGATCAATATCTATGGCTCTGTTTTGTTTGAAAAAAAAAGTGAAATCAAATAATCTTTCATCAAATTTTAGGAATAATAGTAAAAGAACAATGCAGGCTTCTTCTTTTTCCCTTTTTTTTTTGGCATAGCAACAATTCTTGCAGTTTAATCCCCTTCAGCATTTCTTTTCCAAATTCAAGCAGTTGAAAGATATGAGAAAGATTTTATGAGGAAAGTGGTACATTTTACATAACTGTTCATAGTAATTACTTCTAAATGCATCAAACCAAGCAAACAATTCCTATAAACAAGAAATTGAAATATTGATATTTGGGTTTCCAGTTTGTTCCTATAGCTTGCATTATTCTGAAAAATTGGCATGTAGAAAATCTGTGTGTCATAGACTTGCATTGTTAACAAGTTTATCATGAATCAAATCACAATAAAGGTTCTATATAGTGGTCTCAAAATTTCCTTTCCTGATATCCTTCAGTATTTCTTTTTCTTATTTATCCTCCACCATGTTCTCCTAGGTTAGCATAAATTACTGTTCTGACCCAAACCTGGTTCCAGGAGAGCAAACACAAGATAAAGGCAGCAGTATAATCTTTTTAAGTTTCAGCTAAGAATCCTGTTTCTTCAGATAAAAGGCTGCTTCCAACTAATTATCTCCGACAAGAAAGAGACTTGCCAAGTTTTTTCAAGTCTGACAAAAAACAACAGATAAGAAATAGTTTACAAGAGTCTTCAAATACCAACTGTAATGTCCACAAGGAGTTCAAAACATCTTTGCAGAAGGCAAAGTTTCACAGCTGGCTTTTATCTTCTTGAAGGAAGGGCCATTACCTTGCAGCCTTACTCCCGAATCACCCATGCTGTTGTAATTGCTTTTTCCTATGAGCAATCCTTCACGTACGCGCACTTGGCACAGCCTCCTCGAGAACCTCCTCATCACTGCTGCCAGCTCCCACAATCTCTGAAGGCAGCAGTCCACTCCCTAATGGTCCTGGCACCTCATCTGAGTCCTTGCTCTCTTCAGCCGTCTGCACCTGCTGCTGGCTAACCACAACAAGTACAGATTATTTCACTTACTTAGCAACTGTTCAAAGTTACAACAGATTCCCCAGAGGTACTTATGACCTGATTCCAAAGTTCCAATAACCAGGCACTGATTTCCTGATAGTGAGAACAATTAATCAGTGGAACAACTTGCCACCAGCACCAGTGATGGGTTCTTTATCACTGGAGGTATTTAAAAAGAGAGTGGAGAGCCATTTGTCTGAATGGTATATGATCTCCTGCATGAGCAGGGGATTGAATTATAAGACCTCCAAAGTGCTTTCCAACCTATATACTGTTACCGTACTAGACCCTCCTATTCATAATATTAAATTAGGCAATCCATTGACCCATTGGATCATTGTTGCAGAGATCTTTTCTAACCAAGTGGGAAAGAGAATTGGTGAAAAAGCAATGGGAGTGGGAATGATTTTTTTTTTAATTTCCTGCCAGTTTCCCCACTGACTTTCCTTATGGGAAGACAGGGAACATTGAAAATGATCACATGATGGTAACAGAAAGCAGATAAACAGAGTTGGAAGGGACATTGTAGGTCATTTAGTCCAACTCCCTGCCCAAGCAGGAGACCCTACAACATTTCTGACAGATGGTAGTCCAATCTCTTCTTGCCACTCCTTTCAAAATACTGATTCCTTTGTTTTTCCTCATATAATACAAAATTATCTTATTTCATCACAGCCATGAACCTCAAGCAGTCATTTTAGTAGACTCTAGGTATGGATATTATTGTCAAGCCCGAAATTGACATAAGTGTAGCCATTTTAGTTAGTCTTCACATATATTCTTTTTCTTACTTTATCTGTGGTTGTCAAGGGGGGAAGGGTTTCAGGCTTGACACATTCCTAAGGGGGGAGGAGTGGAGATAAAGAGAGTTGTTTTGGCTAGGTGATCTTTCTTCCATTGGAAACAAATTGTCCTTCTGGGGCCCCTTTCGGTGGAAATTTATGACATAAAGCAACATTGAATTACTTCTATTGGAAAATGTGACTTTTGGGGGTTGTTTCTAACTTGTAATATTATGAGGTAATTCTGGATTGTGTCAGATCCGGAATTACCATGGACTTTGCCAATTTGATGCTTTCCTAAATAAAAGAAATCTTTTTGGAAGATGGACTTTGTACTTTTCTTTTTAAATGGATTTCATTACTTGGAAACCTGACAGTTGTGGATTTAGCTAATGGACAGTTTTCAAGCCTCATCTGTCTCCCCAGTCAATCTCCTATAAGCAACCCAAGATTGTTGGACCAATACAGTCGTAACAGATCTGCAATAATTACACTCCTTTAGTGATAAACCCTTTAGGGTAAAAGTAATAGATCTGAGAAATTAAATTGAGTCTTTGGAATCCAAAAGTTGGATTATTCTGGGTCTGATGCAGAGTTTGATAGGGCAATAGAATGGCAGACTTCTGTATTTGCATCTGTCTGATGTTTTTTATTATGTGGTACAAATTCTATTATGTTTCCCTGTTTCTCATTTACTTTCACATTTGACTCAAAACTCTCCAGCCCAACAGGATAGCTTCTCTGCAAAAATAAAATAAAATTGGTAAAGCTCTATCTTAGGCAAAGTTTAGTCCATGTTGGCAGTAAAGCATTTAACAATATGAAAAGTTTGAAATGGGGAGGAAAACAAAGAATAACTGAGCAACAGACTGCTTTATTGAACTTTGAGATAAACAGAACTGTGAAATGTGTTGAACAGCATTAAAATGTTGGCAAGAGCTGGTGGTGAATTGTTCCAGAGGCTGAGCTTGTATGCTAGACCAGTGTTTCTCAACCTTGGCAATTTTAAACTGAGATACTTCGATCCCAGAATTCTCCAGCCAGCATGCTGGTTTGGGAACTCTGGCAGTTGGAAGCCTACAAAGTTTAAAGCTGCCAAGGTTGAGAAAAACTGCAAGGGTAAATGCAAGCAGCCCCATTTCTGTCTTACTTTGCTGCAAAAGGAGATTTAAGCTGATTTGGTAGGAAAAAAAATGCCTGTTATCCTGGGGGACTAAAATGAGAACCAAGAGCCAAGGAGAGCAAACAACCACTAAACCAAAAAAAAAAAAAATGTGTTCTCTGACCTTGGTTATTTTCTTGCAAGAAGTTTCATGACCCAATTTCTTCTTGTGCCATATCCATCACTGGACACTGGCAATCACATTGGCGATCCTATTTTTATCAATAGCCACATGAAAAATGTTGCTGAGTTTTGTCCAAACCAGTCCCTCAGATTTTGAAGCCATGATGTTCTTCTTCTGCGTGGACTTTGTCTGTCTTCAATCTTTCCTTGGAGGATTAAGTGAAGTAAAGCATATTTTTCTGGGTGTCTCATCATATGTCCAAAATATTCTAACTTTCACTTTTTTATGGATTTGAGGATTTCCCTTGACTTTCCCAGGTGGCTTATCACCTCCTCATTTCTGATTTGTCAACCCAACTTATTTCAAATGCATTACCCAACTAGGTAGCATCAGCACAGCTACAAAGGAGTGGAGTTTGTTCTCTGCTTATAGAGAACATAGATACTTACCCTGTCAGTGTTGGTGGGAGACTACAACAGGTCCTGACCAGAAATTAATGACCAGACAACAGAGATTAAGATGAAACAGTAAACAACACCCCTGTCAAGGAATTACCCGCTTGGCAAATAACTGTCTAATCAAGGAATTACCAAGAACACTCCTACCAACACTGACATGGGAAGTCATTTGTATATAATGAGACCAAACCCTTGTAGCACTGATGACATTACCTTGTTGGGTAATGAAACATCTGCAAGAAAACCATCAAGCTCAGAGAGCAACAAAGAGACCACAGTTCAACTCTGAGCTACAAATATTCTCTTCTATTGGAGAAAATAATGTTAGGACTGATAAACAAAATTGTTCTTCCTCCTGCCCTACCTATGTTCTCTTTGTCAATGAACAACCAGTTCTGTGGGCATGGCTTAGTTGGTGGTCATGGCTTGGTGGTCATGTGACTGGGTGGTCATGGCTTGGTGGTCATGTTATTGGCTGGGCGTGGCTAACTCAATATCACTCACATCGAGGCATGCATCTCCTTGCCTGGCCTTTCATGACTGTGGGGATGCTGCAATAGTCGTAAGTGTGAAAAATGGTCATAAATCACTTCTTTCAGTGCCATTGTAACTTTGAATAGTCACTCCATACAAGCAAAGTACCAGCAAAGGAGGGAAAAATAACTCCAGAGGGGTTCCTGAGACAGGAAGTCTAGTCCTGCCAAGAATGTAATAAGGGTTAACAGAAAGGCAGTTTTTGTAAGCAACAGCAGAATGTTTCCTTCCTGCCTACCTTACAGGATTAGGTCAGTAATTTCTTCTAACAACCAGTTATTTGAACTGCTCAGAATGTTAACAACTAGTTCTAATCAATAGGTACAAACTGGTAGAATCCCACCCCTGAGCTCAGCCATAAATGCTTAGACTCAAGCATGTTGATCTAGCAAAGTAGAAATGCTCAGAAGCAAAGAAATTAATCACACCAAGAGAAACGTACATCATATTCAGCCCATTCTTTCACCATCCTGGCCTCAATAACCCACATTTTGCCTTACCTAATCATATTTTTACTCTACTGACTAAAGGTATAATGTTATTTGCATGAATCCATAAATAGTTTGACTTTGCACTTATGTTTCATCTTGGTACTATTCAATTTATTTCTGTGCATTTTATTGGCCCTTGTGGGCCTATCCAGATGTACTTCTAAAAATTCTCTTACCTCTGCTGGCAACAATTTTTCTTTAATTTAGATTATAGTGATTGTGTAAAAATAATACTTAATCTAAATGAGAATTTAAATATTTGGAACTCCTGGAGTATCCAACTGAAACTCCTTGAAAAGAATCTTTGGATTCTTTTATAGGCACAGTTCAACTTTTCCAGAATTAGCTCATTTCAATTATTCATTCAGCAAAGCTGGTTACTGTTGTTTTGATTAGAGAGAAATGTAAGAGTAAGTTGAATACAGTGGTAATGGGATAATTGAGGAATGTGGGTAGTTCTTCTTCAATTTTTCTTAACCTGAAGATGTATAGACTTCAGCTCTCAGAATTCCCCATTCAGCGATGCAGTGTAGTGGAACAAGAAGGGAGAAAATCAAAAATGAATGAATGCTGGAAGCAGATGGTTTGAATGTAAATACATATGAGGAGGTTTGATCATATAATGAAAAGAAAGGATTAAACTTCAAAAGAAATTCATATAGTGTCAACCCTGAAGCTGACCTGACCGAAGCCATTTTTAATTGCTTCAGTGTTGCCACACTGGAGCTGAGAGATAGAGATGGGCAATTTGAGATAGAGGAGATTCTGTAGCCAAAACAAGATACTTTCTCTTGGGAACCAAGGACATTCTCATACCTGGTCAGAGGAAGGTAGAGTGATGCTACCCAGCTGCCATTCTGCACCGTAATTGGACCATATGACTGATTGTTTTGAGAAAGTAGAAAAATATGTACTTTTAATTCGGTGAAAACTGCAGGAGACTTCAGGGTCGGTTTTCACCAGATATGTGCCAATATGATATGAAAACTGAAGAAAGAGAGATTTAACCTGGAAATAAGGAGAAATTTTCTGACAGAACAATCAACCAATGGAACAGTTTGCCCTCGGAAGTTGTGGGAGCGCCATCACTTGAGATTTTGAAGAAGATAATTGGACTGCCATCTGTCAGAAATGGTGTAGGGTCTCCTGCTTGGGGAGGGTTGGACTAGATGACCTACAAGGTCCCTTCCAAATCTGATTATCTGTTATATTTCCAATAAAGCTATTCTTTCAGAAATCTACCTGCCTTGGAATTTTCCTTGCTATAAATCTATTATTTGAAACCCTGACAATTAGTCCCCGACTTACAATAGTTTATTTAGTGACATGACCATTTTTCGCACTTATGACCATTGTAGGATCCCTTTGATCACGTGATGAAAATTCAGATGCTTGGCAACTGACTTGTATTTATGCCAATTGCAATGTCCTGGGATCATATGATCCACTTTTGCGAACTTCTGACAAGCAGAGTCAAGGAGGAAACCAGACTCACTTAACAACCATGTTACAAACTTACAAATTGCAGTGATTCACTTAACAACTGTGGCGAGAAATATTGTAAAATGAGGCAAGATTAACTTAAGAAATGTTTCACTTAGCTACTGAAACTTAAGGCTCCATTGGGGTTGTAACTTGAGGACTACCTGTATCTGAAAGAAAAGTGAATGGGTTGAGAAGAAGGGTAGGGGAAAACTGAGATAGTTATGCTTGGATGGATGGAGTGGATGACATCTTCAAAAAAAGAAGAAGAGGTGAGACATTTAAAGAGCAAAAGGCAATGTATCAAACAGTCTCTGGTAGAAACTATGATTGCAAAGATAGAAAGGTATGGGCAGTATAAAATAATGGTTAGGGTTAGGGTTACGCTAACCCTAACCTCCTTCCCCCCTTCTCCCTCTGTGTGGCAACTGAGGAACAGAAAAATAATTGCTTCCAGGTTCGGTCCGAAGTTGATAGTTTCCTTTTTTATGTTTTTCTTTCTCATCTCTTGCCTTTTTTATTATTTTAAATTCTGATTCTTCCCTCTGTATAATATTTCTTACCTTGGAAGGGCAAAAGCTGATACGTTCGTATGCATGCAGAAAAGTCCCCCCCAAATAACTTCCTAAAATATAGTTTAACATTCCAAGCTCTGTGTAAATAGTAATTTCATTTATGGAATATTTTGTGGAAAATGCAAGGAGTTGACACATTGATCTGACTCATCCATGTTGAAAAAGCAAATAAGTCCTTATGTTTTCATTAATTTAATGATGAGAGACATTAAAATCTTATAGCTTCCACAGGACAAGAAATATTTTAACCCTTCTGGGCAGGCTGAAATAGTAGTTTATCTATGGTACCTAAAGTAAGAGTCTTAATGCATCTGAAGGTGGGCAGAGGGGATTTTTTAATTGATTTTTAAAGAAAACATTACATTCTTCAAAGTATAGTTTTACCCAGGATGGCACATAATATTCTAAAATTACATATTGAATTGATTTTAAAACTTATATGATTATTAGAAATATGAGACATGCCGTATCAACAATCGAAGTGAAGCCCTAGTCTAGCCCTTGACTAGTCACTTAGATAGGTTAAAATATCCAGTTGCAAAATAAAGATATTAATAAAATAATACATTAAACAGCAGAGGAGAATAAAAGAGTTTTACCAGGCCTATCTCTGAAATTTTGTTCCTTGATTTAATTCCATATGCAAATTCCTCTTCATCAATTTGAATGAGAACTGGGGGGAGGGGGGAATGCAAGAGAAATGTTCTATCTGGCTTTAATTTGCTTGTCAAGAAAACTCTGCATACTGCTGTAAACCTATATGTGTCAAAATTTATATTTCTCACCATGGGGGCATTCAGCTTAGAATTCCAAATGTATATATTGAAATGTGTAGTTTAAGCAGAAATTCACAGGAATGTTCTTATCACAGCAATTATGTATTATTTTCTTTTGAAGGTACTGCTTGATGGAGAAAAATGCACCAAACGAAAGGAAGCAGACAAATATTATCCAAATATTTCTGCAGACTATTTTGGAGACAAAAAATTGCAAATAGGGGCAAACTATACACATGGTCAGTAAACTGACTCTGATGAAAATGGCATTGCATCTCCTATCTCTAATTAGAACAAAGGCTTACTTTTAAATAAACTATTTGTGAGATATTTAACACAGAAGTAAAGGCTAAATAAAGGTTTCCCTTATCCAGTTGTGTCTGATTTTAGGGAGTGGTGCTCATCTCCATTTCTTAGCCAAGAGAACCAGCATTGTCCAAAGATAGTCCTGGGATCATGTGGCCAGCATGACCATACTTCAAGGTGCATGAAATGGTACCTATTTAGCTCCTTGCATTTGCATGCTTTTAAACTGCTAGGTTGCCAGAAGCTAAGGAAAGTAACAGGCGTTCACCCCATCACACAGCACTTGGGTCTTGAACCCTGGGCTATCAGCTGGCTAAGGACAAGCTTAGCATCTTTATTATTTATTTATTTGATTTGTCAATCTCTGACAAGATAATAGGTATAAGTATAAACATAGTTTTGAATACACAAAATGGATACATATAAAAAAAATAAAAAAGAAACAATAGGACAGGGACAGTAGGCACGATTGGTGCACTTATGCACACCCCCTACAGACCTCTTAGGAAAGAGGCGAGGTCAATAGGAGACAGTCTAAGGTTAACAAATTTTGGGGTTTGGGGAAGAAGCCACAGAGTCAGGTAGAGTATTCCAGACATTGAACACTCTGTTGCTGAAGTCATATTTCCTGCAATCAAGTTTGGTGNATTTTCTAGGTCTAGAATTTCAAGTCTGGTGGCACAAGGTATTCTGCAATGAGTAGAGGAGTGGAGAACTCTTGTGAAATATTTCTGGACTTTCTCAACTGCGTTAATATCAGATACGTAATGTGGGTTCCAGACTGATGAGCTGTATTCAAGTATTGGTCCAGCAAATGTTTTGTATGCTCTAGTTAGCAGTGTGATATTACCAAAGAAAAAGCTTCGAAGAATTAGGTTAACAACTCTTAATGCCTTTTTGGCTATGTAGTTACAGTGTGTGCTAGCACTTAGGTCATTAGAGATGAGTACTCCAAGGTCCTTGACAAGAGTTTGGATTATCAACAGCTATTCAGCTTGTATTTTATTTTCTTATTTTTTTTGCCAATATGTAAGACAGAGCATTTATTTTTTGAGATTTGAAGATGACGTTTGTTTGACCTCTAACAGCTGAGCCATCATGTCCCAGTATTTAATATAAAGGGCTCCTTATTACAACACTCAGTTTCTTTTCTTTTGCTTCTCTCTTTATTTTTGTTTTAAAAAAATAAAAAGAAGCAGTGTGAGTAAAAAAGACATAATGAACAAGCAATGTTCAGATCAGCAACAATAAAGCTACCATCAGTAGAAGTTGCAAAATCATTCTTAATGGGAATTTGAGAAGTTTGTTTTCATTTGCTTTCTTCTTTCTCAGAGACAGTGGGGTTGGGCTCTGTCTGCATACTAATAGGCTAGATAAGGCCAGTATGCTAAAAGTGAGTCCTTGGATGGTTCCCAAGGCTGAGAATAAGCACTCTTCTCTTGATGAGGATGTGCCTCCTCAATTCTTCATTGTCAGTGCATAATGACAATACATTGTCAGTGGAAGCTCAAGGAGCATCTGTGGCTCAGAATGATTTGCAACAGCTTTCAAAGCCCTCCAGCTATGACTGTTCTTCGACAGGGACAAACCAGAAAGAAGGATGTGAAGTAAAAGGAATCCAAATGAATAGCAAACCAGAAATAACCTCCTTCAACATATATACAGTAAAAATTCCCTTTTTAGGACCCTGTAATCCCTTAATTCAGGGTAGAGTCAGGGCAACTAGATGGAGATGAGCATTTACTACCCAGATACCATTCCTGACACCACATGGAGTACACAGCAGATATATTTTCTCTTTGTGCTTCTACCTGTGAGAAGATAACACTCCCTTCCTGGAAGAATGAAATATTTTGATATATATTGGGGTTAAGAAACAAGCCTGAAGATGATGAATGAGACTTCATCGAAACGTTGCCTAGATACTTCCAATTTTACGTGGGAACCCAAAATTAACCAAAATATCTTAATATATATATAAATATACATATTTGTTTTTTTAAGCTTCGCGGTACTTACATGTGTGCTGTTTAGGCTTCCCTCGGGTATTATCCACGTCATTGTAGTGTTGTTAAATTTGTAGCAACGTTTCAGCAGAATCCACTCTGCCATCATCAGGCTTCCTGTATGGATGTGTGTCTCACAGCTTTTGGTTTTCAAATTCGAGCTGGTCCATCTGATTGGCTAAGGAGCCTGGTCTGTGTTCACTGGACTTGGAGTTTGATTGATTGTGTTTCTGTTTTCTTTGTCTGTTTGTGGCTTTGATTGGCTGCAAAACTCTTTCTTGTGTTGGAGGCTTTCAGTGCAGCTTGGTTTGAGTGAAAGGACGGCTGCTATTCATCAGCAAGCTAGGTCTCACGGGCCTGGTGGGGGGTGTTTGAGTTGGAGGCATCAGGGAGGCTGTCTGTGCTCAGGTGTATGTCTGTTTTGTAGTGTGAGATCTTTCTATTTGAGAGTGCAGGTTTCCAAATGATTGACAGTCTGCTGGAATCATCTCTTCTATTTCTGCTTTCAGGTCTTTTTTCAATCTCTATGGCTTCTCTGATGATTCTGTGGTTGGGGTTTGCTATAGTGGCGAGAGTTGTTAGTGCCATTGAAGTTGATGTTGTGACCTGTGGTTTTCATATGTTGGACTAGAGAGAGGTGTGGTTCCAGCTTTTTTACTGCATTTTTGTGTCATCTAGGTGGTACTATTCTTCTATTGGAGTATTATTATGCTGTTATCATTTTTCAGGGTTTGATGAATTCATAGCACTACAAACCCTGAAAAATTGATAACAGCATAATAATACTCCCAGCAGACAAAGGAAATGCCACAGTAGTAATGGACAGAAAAGGACTATGAAACAAAATTGACAACCTACTCCAAGACTCCACATACCAAACCTATAAACACAGACCCAACCACATATCTAGAAAATTAACCAAGAAGAAAATTATAACCAGCCACAAAGCAAAGAAATCCAACAGACGTTCATCCCAAGAGAAAATCTTCTAGATGCCCCAAATTATACGGCCTCCCAAAATACACAAAGAAGGCATACCTCTCAGACCCTTGTCAGCTCCACAGGAGCACCATTACAAAACCTAGCTAAATACTTAGCAAAAACAACTGCAGCCCCATGCTGAAAACACAGCTTCATATGTACAAAACTCATACCACTTTTTAGAAATGATTAAAGACTACATGTGGAACAAGAAGATCTGCTTGTAAGTTTTGACCTGGTTTCATTATTCACGTTCAAGTCCTGATAAAGAAACTCTTGAAATCATCAAAAATAAATACCAAACACCTAAAGACCTCATGGAACTAACAGAACATGCCTAACAACACAATATTTCATATACAAAGGACAAAGATACAAGCAAATTGAAGGAGCCCCTATGGATCACCACTGTCACCCGTCATTGCAAACCTGTTCATGAAGAATTCAAATCCAGAACCCTGGCTAATGCCACCACAAAACCCAAACTATGGCTAAGATACATCGATTACACATTTGTGATTTGGCCCCATGGAAAAGAAACCTAAAAAAATTCCTACACACCTAAACAACATACAGCCCAAAATCAAGTTCACCATGGAAATGGAAATAAACAACAACTACCATTCCTAGGTGTACTAATCTACAAAAGAACAGATGGCACACTGGACACACCATATACCAGAAGAAAACAAACACCAACCACGACCTCAACGCCCAATCCCACCACCACCCAGCACATATAAATTCCGTGGACGAAAACACTAATTACCAGAACCAAACTCTGCAGACAAGACACATATAAAAGACTGAACTAGTGCACCCTGACTGAAAGTATTGACAGCCAATGGCTTCCAAAAAAACAAAATCACCAAACTTGATCCACAAAAAACACACCAAACATACAGAGACCTAGAAGACCAACAGACCTATGGAACAGCTGTCTTGCCCTACATAAGAGGTACTACAGATAAATCAGTAAGATACTACACAGCATCACATCAAGACTGCCTTCAAAACAGACAAAAAAATAGGCAGCCATCCTGAGAAACCCCAAAGATAAAATTGACCTGGAAAACCAAGGCATATAGGAAACTTCCCTGTACATCATGCCCAGGCCACATACATTGACAGACCAATAGAAGAATAAGCACCGCCTAGATAAACACAAAAATGCAGTAAAAAAGCTGGAACACACCTCCTCACTAATCCAACACCATGAAAACCACAGGTCTACAACATCAACTTCAATGACACTAAAACTCTAGCCACTATAGCAAACCCCAACCACAGAATCAGTCAGAGAAGCCCATAGGGGATTGAAAAAGACCTGCAAGCATGCATAGCAAGAGATGACTCCAGCAGACTGTCAATCATTGGAAACTGCCACTCTCAAATAGAAATATCTCCACACCACAAAACAGACAAACACCTGAGCACAGACAGACTCCCTCTGATGCCTTCCAACTCAAACACCCCCCACAGGCACCCAGGTGAAACCTAGCTTTGCTGATGGAATAGCAGCCGTCCTTCACATGAAGCAAGCTGCACTGAAAGCCTCCAACACAAGAACAGAGTGTTGCCAGCCAATCAAGCCACAAAACAGACAGAAGAAACCAGAAACACCAATCAATCAAACTCCAAGTCAATGAACACAGAACCCAGGCTCCTAGCCAATCAGAATGGACCAGCCTCGAATTTGAAACCAAAAGCTGTGAGACACACATCCATACAGAAGCCTGATGATGGCAGATGGGATTCTGCTGAAACGTTGCTACAAATTTAACAACACTACAATGACGTGGGATAATACCCGAGGGAAGCTAAACAGCACACATATATGTATATATATATATATATATGTATATGTATATACATACATATGTATGTATGTATGTATGTATGTATGTATGTATATATAGGCCAGGATAACATTTTCCCCTAAAAGAGAAATAAAAAATCTTAAGCGAGACAAAAAATCGGAGCTCCTGCTTACTGCACCCAGCAGATATTTTGTGCCCAGTAAGAAAGACTAGACCAGCCTACAAAACAAAAGACCTTCCACTCCAGAATGATGGGTGATGGGATTAAGACATGACCCTTCAAGACATAATGGGATTAACCCACTAAGACACAGAGCCCACTACATTGCACAATCTCCTAAGGACATTGCATTACCCTCAGAAACTTCAACCAAACTTAGCTCAGACAAACTCCTAAGATTTGTACATGACCCCATGGGAGTCTGAAAACAGCCAATAGAATACATGTTCTTGCACAGGAACAGGAAGTTCAAGTGCAAAGCCCAAGGGAAAGTATAAATACCCCTCACTCTCAACTTCATGTGGTCATCTGTCCAGAACCACCCATGTGCTTCTACTTCAACATTAAACCATCTTTTCCATCAGCCACCACCCTCTATTTTGTTTCCGGTGCCTTTCTCCAAGTTTGGAATTGAACCAGATGGATATTTCTTCCAACATACCTAAGATTGAACTTTCAACCTTCCAAGTGGAATGCAGCCATCTTCACCACTAGGCCATCATGCCGTTCATTCAACATACATACACACTATGAGATAATAAAGGGTATCTAGAATACATTTTTAAATAACAAATACCACTTTGATCCCCACAATGTAACTTTTCTCCTAAGAAAAAACAGATGCAGGCAGGCCAGAAATCCTGATGAGAAGGAATATCCAAATTTGGGAGGTGGGTTGAATGTCTAGAAATCTCAGTGTTGAAATTCAGGGAGTTCTTCTTATTCATTCTCAGGCAACTTCAGATTTGTTTTTATTAAGCAAAATGAAGAGACTGAAGTCTGGGTAATGGGGCCAGAAGCTGTTAATTATCATTATCATGCTAATTATCGCTTTTTTTGGCCTCCATTAAATGAGAGATATGGAGATGGGAAAATGATGAAATGGAGATGCAATAAAAACCTAAACTGTGATATACGGATACATGGTTTAGTGAGGCTGATCTTTGCCAATTTCCTCATTTGGGATCCAAAACTTCCTCTCTGGACAGACGGATGCCTTAATCAATATTAAAGATATGGTGTGAGTGTAGTAGAGCGGCGGATAATGACTGAGGCGGACATAGAACAACAGGCAGGAACCTTTATTTAGAAACAAAGGGGTTGCTGCGACTGCTGGGCTAACGAGCAGTCAGCTAGCG
>BHFT01026737.1:0-49455 GCA_004320025.1 Laticauda laticaudata
GGGCGGCGGCGGCGAGACAAGCCCACCGGGTCCCAGGGCTGGCCGGAAAGACGCGGGGACTGAGGGCCAAACAACAAAAAAGGGGGCTTAAGGGGAAACCGGCCTAGAAAAAAGGAAAAAAGCGAACCCCCAAAAGCCCAAGCCCAGAGCTGCGAGAGTAGCGGCGAAGCCGCCGGCGGGGGACCAAGGCAGTGATGGGAATCTGCGCGGGGTGGCTGCCTGGAGGGTCCAGTGGGGAACCAACGTTGAAAGTGGCCGGTCGCCCAAGCAGAAGGAATGACTGGGAACTCCTACCAAGTCCAGACAGAACAGGAAACTGGAGGAGGGTACGACGGGGCGGTGAGGCGGCCAGACGGGAAAAACATGGAAAAGTGCCAGGGCAGGAAACCAGTGAGGTAGGGTCAGCCTCCAGAACAGCAGAGAAAATGGGAAAGTCACCAAGAATGGGGAGCAGAGGCAGTGAGGAGGGCACGAACGGGGGAGTGCTGGCTAGCAGCAGGCCGTGGGAAATGACAGCAAAAAATCTCCAGTGAGGGAAAACCCACTGAGGGGAGGAAGCCTCCAGGAATGTGTCAGAGAGCAAAAGGAATGGCAATGGAAGTCAGAACCACAGGGGAGGGTAGGAGGCACGAACCGAGTGAAGTGCGGTGCAGCTGCAGTGCGTGTGGGAAATACAGGGGAAAAGCCATTGGGAAAATCGAGTAAGGGGAGGGCGCAGGAGCGCAGAGCAAAAGAAGTGGCAACGAAGGGAGCAGGGGATGCTGGAGACGAGGGCAGTTGACGAACACGAAAACATGGGAGTATCTGAGGAACAAACGTGGGAATCTCACGGCACTAGAAAAATGTGCATGAGGAAAAAGTCAGGGCGGAAAAAAACACTGAAGATTGAGGGGGAGGTCGTCAATGTGGCACGACCAAAAGGATATGGAGCCAAAAGGAAGGGAGTGCAGGGGAGGCCTGTAGGAGGGCACGGACTGTCGAGCGCGGTAGGGTGATGAACACCGTGACAAATTTGAAAGACAAAAAGGCAGAGTAGAAAAAGGAGAGAGGGCAAAGAACTTAAGACAAGAATATCCAGCAAGTAGCCCAAACCGTAAAGAGGAAGGGAGGAAAGCGAAGTGCACAAAGGAACAAAGACGACAAAAGTAAAAAAAGTAACAAAAAAAAACCGTCGGCAGGCGCGAGCGCACGCCGGCGCCCCAGGAAGACGGAGCCAGCGGTGTGGAGCTCCTCAGCCGGAGAACACCGGGAGCGGCTGCAAGCCCGCACGCAAGGAAGATGCGCAAGAGTGCAGGGCAAGCCGGTGCAGCGGCGGGCTACACAGCAGAGGTCGGGGAAGCCAGACACACCGCAAAAACAGGACAGCCTGACCAGGAGATGGTGAGCTGGCCGTGTTCGGCAGCGGGAGCGGGGATGGCTGCTGTGCCAGGGCGAGCGGGGCGGAAAAAGGATGCAGGGAGCGACAGGCGTCCGGTCGACTGGTCAGAAAGCTGAAGCAAACTGCGGCCGGATGCAGCTGGGGGCCAAAGGCCAGACAGGAAGGGAAACAAAGGTTGCGCAAAGACGGAGACAAAGGAGGTCGAGAGCCATACAAATGGGCCTAAACCAGGCGGGACCGATGTAAGTAACCCCAGTGACTAAAGGACAAAGAGCATGCCAGCGATGTCAGGTGGCCGAGGAAGACCCCGTCCACCCCTGCGGCGTGAGGGCAAGAGCAGATCGGTCACTGGGCACAACGGCCACAGCTGGAACAGTGCACGTGAAGCAGCAGGGTGCAGGGCTGCCGGTGGAAACAGCAAAGCCCCAGTGGGGGGGTGACAGCACTTCCCCCCGCGAGAGCAGAGTCGTGACATGGCACAACGCGAAGGGGATGCGTCCAGCATGCCCGGGAACAGGACACTGGAAACATCCAGGGGGGGGCGGGACGCGAGGCAGGCCATGTGGGGGAGGGGGGCACAGAGTGGTGAGAAGGTAGACAGATGGAGACAGGGGAAAAGAGCACAAGTGGTGCGGGATAGAGGTGGAAGGGTTGAAAGGCGTAGAGGGAAAGCAGAGAGCGGGATAGAACAGGAGAAGGGAGGACAGGGCAAAGGATTGAAGCGGAAGCCGGGGGGGGGGGGTGTTGGAGTGGAGAATGGGAAGAAAAGAACAGGCCTGCATGTCCAAAGGCGACGTGGCCAGGCTGTGAGCCTTGCGTTGCCAGATAAGTAGGGGGGGGGAAGCTAAGAAATGAAACCATCACGTGCACTCAAGAAGCTGGAGCAGGAGGAAACGGCAGAGGGCTGGGAAAAAGAGCTAAGGGGTGCCAGCTGCAGAAAAGGGAAAAATAGAGCCAGGAAACGACAGAACGGCTCAGCCGTGACCGTCAAGGCAGGGAAAGAGCGTGGAAAAAGAAGCAGAAGCAACAACAAACACGAGCAGCAAAACAAACAGGTAAATTAACCCAAAAGCCAAACATGAGGTGGGAAAAAACAGATCCATGGCCGGCGGGAGAGTAGAAGAAAGGGAGTGCAGGGGGTGACAAAGGGACAAAAGAGGGGACAAGGAAGCTGGCAATGAGTTAAGAGACTAGACGGCAGGAAGACATGTGTAAAGGTAGCACCATAACCTACTCAGCAGAAAGGGAGAAAAGTGAGGGGGAGACAGCAGCACCACCAAGAGGGAGGTAACTTGGCTGACCAAGGCACTCAAAGGGGGAGGCCTCAAGAGCGCCTCGGGTGGCCGCCGTTCCGCCGGGGGGGGGAGGAGAGAGCAGGGAGGAAACACGTTGGCAGGCAAGGGCAGCCAGGTGACAAACCGCGGGGTAGCGGGTCTAACCCGCAGGTCTACTGAGCGAGGGGAGGAGTGGGGCGACGGATGCAAATGGTGACGTACGGAAGGGAAGGTGAAAGTAGAGGGACAGGCATTGCGCGGGGCCACGAAGTGGAGGCAAAATGCAAGAAAGTAGGTCAGAAGAATACGAGGAGAGCTGGGGGTAACAAACGTGCAGTGTGGGCGGGGGGATTACGGGGTGGCTGCAGGGGGCACGGATGGGCGTGAGGCGGGTCCAGAATGCTGCCGGAAAGTGAGGCAGGAGAGAGGCGGAGTGTCCGGAGCGTGGGCCGGCGGAGGGCAGACAACAGGAAGCGCGGGCCAAGCCCGGGGCAGTCCTCAGTGCGCCGCTGGCGTGGAGTGCAGTGAGGGATGATGTAGAGTCAGCAAAACACAAAGACACAGCTGCAAGAAAGGCTACAAGGCGGGCAAAGGTGAGCAGGGGAAGGGAGAGGGTGCCGGAGTCACCAGTAGCAGAAACACACCCACCACCACCCAGGCCGACACCAATGTAGAAGCGTGCCAGGACCTAAACCAGTAGCCCTGAAGGCTAGGAACCCGAGGACATGAGGGACAGCCCTAAGCCGATGCAACCTTGCACTGAACGAAGCCCCACCGTGGGCTAGGGGCACCATGAAAAAAGAAAAGTGAGGCGTAAATGAGCACCAAGAGTGTGCCCAACCCCCCTCCCACACCAAGGCCTGCATCGTCCCGAAAACCAGCCATGGATGTCGCCAGTGTGCAGGGCGCCAGGGCAGCGGACCAGGAAACCCCGCGGGGGGCCAGGGCAGACGATGCTAGCAGGGGAAGCAACCACCCAACCGGGGCGTGACGGGCCACGCGAGAATAATGAGCCGCGGAGCACACGGCGAGCGGTACAGCCTGGGACAGGGTAGACAAAGGAGAAGAGTACTGGCCAGGAACAACGATTCGCGGAGGGGGGAGGCCCACCAGAGCCGAAAGAGAATGAGGAAATGCAAGTGGAACAATATAGAGGAAAGTAAGGGTAAAGAAGGAATGGATAAAGCAGGGAGTAGGAACAGGGATGGAGGAAGAAAGACTGCATATGAAGCGTACGTGGAGACCGGGGGTGCCCGGCCGGCTGGAATGGGGCAAAACAGCTGAGATCCAGCCGCAGGGCGCACCGCGTGTCTGACAGCAGACAGGAGCATGCCGGCCGCGGACATCAGTGGAAAGCAACGCTCGAACCACGGCAAGCAGGAAAAAGCACAAAAGTCCAGCGCCAGAAGAGGCAAGAGAACACTTCGCCAGGGAGGGGCAGGTGGAGCAGGGCGGGCGCCCAGAGCCGTGCTGGGGTGCCCGAAGCTGGACAGCGCGGCAATGGAGCGCTTGCGCATGCACGGAGCTGACGGGAGCTGGCAGCAGGCCCACCGGGCCTCGAGCGGAAGGAGCGCCACAGCAGGGAGGGCTCCAACAGGAGTCCTTGGGCGGACGGAAGTTGGAGCTCAGAGCCTGACAGAAGGGGGGTGAGGGATGGGTGCGTAAACTGGGTGGCATGGTGAACCGTACTCCCACGCAATGCGGACAGGTTGGGGCTACTGCTGATAAGCTGGCTGAGGAGGGGCCCGAGCAGGGGAACGGCCGTGGGCGGTCATGGTGGTCAGAGGGTGCAGAAAATAAGCCAGACGCGAAAAGGAAGTGCCCGACCTGAAGAACCGGCACGCCAAGCTAGGGCCAAAGCCCAGGGGGAGGAAAGCGGAGACCACCCGAAGTCAAGGGGGGTGCCGGCCAAGGAAAGGTGGTCCAGGAGGTCCAGGAAAGCAAGAGAGACAAAAAGGGGCCCGGATAAACATGACACAGGAGGGGAAAAGAACTGCCCGCCTTAAGAGGACCTCATGCACGCCAAATGTCGGGCCAAGAGCCAGGGGGGTCTGGCGAAAGCAGGCCTAACCGACGCGAGTGGCACCAATGGAGGGCCCATGTAGTGGTGACCAGGAAAGGACAGATTGTGAAGCCAAGACTGAAAAGGGAGTTGCCCGTCCAAACAAACACAAGCTGAAGGTCGGTCCAAAGAGCCATGGGTGCGCGCGGAAGCAGAGGAGGCCGCCCAACCGAAGGGGGGTGGCCCATGCAAGGAGAGTGGAGGGATTGACCAGAAAGGCTGAGAAGCCAGACGTGCAAAAAAGGGCAGGCCCTCCGTAACGGCCCAGGTAGTGCGCCAAAGGTCAGGGGAGGTTGCCAGTACGCGCGGAAGCAGGAGGCCGACCTAAACTAAGGGGGGGCCTGCCAAGGGAATGTGTCCATGATGGACCAGAAAGGCAGAAAAGCAGACCGAAAAGCGAGGACCTGCCTGAAGGACCTGGCGGAGGGAACGGGAGGGTCCAAGTATGCAGCTGAAGGCCGAAAAGTGCCACGACGAGGGGGGCACGAGGAACCCAATGCCAGGAAGCCACCAAACAGCAGGAAGAAGTATAACGTGAACAGGGGCACAGCCGGCGGCGAGCGCGAAAAAAGCGGCGCGCGGGGGGCGTATGTCGGCAACCGTTGTAGCGTGGAAATGAAAAGGGGGAACCCAGGCGCACGCGCGGTCGTGTCCGACAGACACGTGCCACAAAGGGGAGGGTCGAGAAGCAGAGACGACAGCAGCGCGTGAGCGAAAGAGGGCGGGGAACAACGCACTGGACCCGCACCGTGGCAAGCCAAGGTGAGAAGGGAAGCAGATAGCGAGTGCACGCTGGGGGAGAAAGCAACGAGAGTGGAGAAATGCAGAGGCAAAGGAGAGGATGGTCCTACACACTGGCAGACCGGCGAGCAAAAGGCGAAGGGGCTGCAAAACACCAGAGGATAGAAACAGAGGACCGAGTCTGACCGTGGAACGGAAGCGCGAACACACGACGCACCGGTGGCGCCAAGCGAAGCAAAAGCACGAATGGTACAAAAGGGACCAGCAGGAGGATGAACCAGAGCAGACGGGGTGGCAGCCTGAGAACAGGGAGAGCAGGGAGGTGCAAAACATGGACGAGCGAGGGAGACCACGTAGGCCTGCCTGAAAGACTCTGACCTGCAGAAGAAAACTGATGAAGAGGCCGAACAAACCAATGGCCAAGCAGGGCGGAGCAACGCCACACGGAAGAGCAACAAAAAAGCAAGCAAAAAAAGCAGCAGCACCAGGCAGAAAAGAATGCAGGTGCCAGACCTCGACCCAAAACCAGGAGAAGAAGCAGAGGGAGAAAAAAAAGCCCACAGGACAACCCGACACGGTGAGGGCGGTCGAAACCAGAGGAACCAAGCGAGCACGAAGGCCAGACGCGAGTGCAGAGAAAAATGGCACGAAAAGAGAAGAAGCCGGTGGGAATGCAGGGGGCTGGGAGGCAAGCACACCGCGTCGGAATGCAGGGGCCCGACACAAGAGGCGGGCGGGGTAAAAAAGGGGCGAAAGGGCTGCGCAACAAAAAAGCAGAGCCAAAAAGGAGGGCAGCACACCCCCAGAAGGCCGACAGGACAAGCCTGCAAACCGAGGAAACCGCAGAAAAGAACCAGGACAGAGAAGAAACGCAGCAGAACAGTGCACATCGAGAGCCAGGGCAGAAGCAGAAAGAGTGCGGGAGAGAGCGTGAGCAGCCAAGAGAGACCCGGGGAGAGTGAGAGGGCGACGCAGGATTGCGGCCAGAGGTACCGGGAAGACCAGCCGGCGACCGTAAGGGCCAAACATCAAGCAGCGAAGATAAAAAAGCAAACTGGTGGCGGAAAAGAAGAGAAAGCGAAGCCCAGTGTAGTAGCGGGGACGGTGTGAGTGGGAAGTTGAAACACACGCCAAAAGGGCCGCTTGACAGCGACGACCGGAGCACCCGAGGCGCGAGGAATCGAATGGGGCGCGCCTGCTGGGAAGGAGGGACCGGA
The DNA here is from genome assembly GCA_004320025.1 of Laticauda laticaudata. Classification (NCBI taxonomy): domain Eukaryota; kingdom Metazoa; phylum Chordata; class Lepidosauria; order Squamata; family Elapidae; genus Laticauda; species Laticauda laticaudata. Next base: position 6,673 of record BHFT01026737.1, read on the forward strand.
GAACCGCAGCGGTACGACCAAGCGGGAGAGAACTGACGCTTAATGGAAGCCAAGAGGACAACAAACGCGGGGAGCAACACCCGCTCCGGACGTGCACCGGCGGGCGTGTGCACCGTGGGGGACGGCAGCCAGCCCGGAAGGCCACCAGCGCCAGACGCAGAGAGCCACAGCGGCCGTGGACGCAAAGACACGTCTGCCAAGTGGAACGCAAAGGCCAGCCAACGGAGCGCGAAGCCGGAGACAAGCGGCACCAGGGGCAAATAATCAGAGTACCGGAGGGTAGACCGGTGGGAGAACTGATCCACCAAGTCCGTCGCCGGGATGTCACGAGCAGGAAACAAGCCAACCCCGACAGTCGGCGCCAGAAGCGACGAGGGCTGAAGCCTCGGCCGACGACACCACACGACGCACAGCCTGGCAAGCCACGCGCGGCCGACGCCCTGGAGCCGGGCCCCGCCCCATCACAGAAGACGACCCTGCACCAAGATACCGGCCAGTCCAAAACGGGAAGACGGCCGAGCGACCACGGACGGCAGCCGACGGCGCGAGAGCCACAGCCAAAAACGCCGGGACATGCGAACTGAAAAACGGGAGGAAAGGCGAGCTGGAGGAAAATTAAAAAAACGGAGACGGGTAAACCTGAGCCGGCCAGGACAGACGGAGGGCGAGGCAAAGGGTGCGTGCGGAGGGAGGTGACAGGGGTAATCCCAGCGCGACAAACCGTGCCTAGCAGGGGGCAGGAGTCAACCCGAGCATAGGTGAAGACGAGAAGCCCGGGCCAGATATGGGCGGGGGGCCAGGCGGAACAAAGACAGGGAAGGCTGTGGTGGCAACAGGCCACGCCCAAGAACAAGGCCTACCCCCACAGCACCAAACGGAGATGGGAAACTGCCCGGGGCCATGGGGGCCAGATGAGAACTGCGCGGGGACCAAGGAAGGAACACGAGTGGTGGGGATGCAGATGCAACGTGGGGGAAGACGAGCCGAGCTGCACAAACCACCGGCGGGTATGAAACAGCGCGACAAACTGGGAAGCAGGGCGTACAGACTGGACGGTCAGACAACAGGCCGCAGGGTGACGTACCGGGCAGGTGGGTCAACAAGACCTGGCGGCCCGGTATGCAGCATGGCCTGAACGGCACGGGGCCAGCGTGGCGGGTGAATGGCAGGGCCGAATCAGGAGGACTTAAGGAGGGACTAGAGAGAAGGCAAGGGGACAGCAGACAAACGCAACCGACGTGCGAAAAACCGCAAACAGAGAGACCCCGTGTAGAGGCACAACAAAGAAAAAGCGGCAGGGCCGGAAGGAGGGGAGGAACTAAGTCCACCGGACGGGCAAACCCCACCGCCACAGGACAAGCCGCGACGCCTCCAGCAAAACTGATACCGGCGAAGCGGCAACCGAGGCCGATGCCAGAACCGGACCAGGGACCCGCATGTGGCTGCCAGCCAACCATGCAAACAAGGACACAGGCCCCCAGCCTTACGACGTAACGCAGTGGGAGTGTGGAGGAAGGGAAGGAGACTAGACCAGCGGACCGTCAACGCAAAAAAAAAACGGCCGCAGAACAAAAGAATAAAGCGAGGAAAAAACAAACAAGGAGGGAGATAAAGGACAAAAAAGTAAAAAAAGGAGGAGAACCGCCAGAACAAGACAACAAACGCGAGCAAAAAGGACAAGTCGTGAACCAAACAAAAAGGACCTGGGAAGTGCGGTGTACAAAACACCCCCCCCCCCGCGGCGGGAGGGGGGGAGGACCGAGCGCGACAGGTAAGAAGGGGATGAGGAGGGAGGCGCCCGAAAGACAGGATGCAGGGGAGCGGAGGGGTGAAGACAGAAAGGAGCAGAAACGGGCGGGGGAGCAAAGACACTCGCGGCTCAAGAGTGAGAATGGACGGGGTGAAGCGCCAAACGGCCCAAGGGACCAAAAAGGCAAGAGGGCACGAGGAGGACGAGAGAAATGAGGCACAATGGGAGGGCAAATGGGAGATGGAAGACCCGCGCGGAGAAGGGACATGGAGGCCAACAGTAAGTCAAGAAGGAGCAAGAGGGCATGGTGGACAGGCGAGGCCCGTAAAGGAGCAGAATGAGGAGAAGAAGAACGACTAACGCCCGCAGTCGGTCAGATGCCGCGGGGTGAGAAAAGGTTCCACCAACTGACCCGAAGTCAGACCGGGCAAGCCGAGTGGATGGGCACGCCTGCAGGCCGTGGCGATGCACAGGCCACGAGCAGCAGAGAGTGAGCGCGCGCAACGGATTCCCCGGTAGAAGCCACGCGGGTCACCAAAATGCGGTATCGCGATCCGCATGAGAGGGCACCTTCAGTGAAGAGGAGCAAAGGAGAAGAAACGACAGGGAGAAGGGCGCGAGGAGGCCACAGAGGCTTGGGGACCACGCTCGTAGATGCGCAGGCAAAGAGCGGGGAGGGTAGCAGAGCCTGAGGCAAGCCCAGGGCAGACAGAATCACAGAGTGTAAGGTGAGCGCAATAAGCAAAAACAGGCAGACGGAGCGCACAGGTAAAGCAAGCAGGAAGCCGGACAAAGCGTGCAGGCGAGACACTAAGCACAATGGAAAAAGATGGCTACAGATGGTGAAGCCTGGCCCGGTACGTGCCGAAAAGGAGCACGGGAGAGACAGAAGCTTCAATGGATAGACGGAGGAACAAGGTGGCAAATGGCTGAACAAGACTGAGGGGCAAGATACACAGTGCAAACAGATGTGAAAATACTGACAACGCACGTGAGACGGAACCCCAGGAAGAGGCGGAACCAGGAGAAGCAGAGGTGGGGCTCCGTGAAGGGCAGTCTAGAACAGCTGCAACCAAACCCAGCCAAACCGAGGGACGGCGGAGCCATCCAACCGACCAAAGAACTCAGGGGAGCGGCATGGCGACTACCCTGTTCCAGGAGTTGGCCATGGAAGGGAGAGAAGCAGCGAGCCCCATCGAACGGCTGGAAGACCAAAACAAGCGTGAGCGCGCAGGTCAACGAGAAACGAAAGCCGAGGCTAACCGCGGGACGAGGGCACCAGGGACGAACAAAGGGAGGGGGGTGGTCTTAGGAACTGGGAGTGGCCAGTACGGCAGTCGTGAGGGCCAAAAAAGGGTACGGAGGGCCAAAAAGGCTGTATCCGGAAGCGCCAAACGACGAAGAAGTAAATAACGGGTCAGTGCACAAGCGTAGCTCGCCGCTGATTATAAAGTTGGCGGGCGCGGCGGGGGCTATGTGCCGGCGGTACTTAAGCGGGTGGGAAATAAAGAGGGTGGTGGGAACCAGGCCACGCACGGCGTGTCCAGACGGAACAAGACCATGTGCGCGTGAAGGCAGTGGGCAATGTTACAGGGGCGTGCCAATAAGTGGGAGCCGAACGCCGAAGGGGTGCGGCCACAAGGGGAGGTCGTCAGGTATATGTACAGGAAACAGAGTAACAGATGCAAAAAGCAGGGCGTCCGTAAACAGCCCAGGGCGCAAATAGAGATGGAGTGCGTGCCACAAGAGTTGCAAGGGGGGCAGGAGAAGAAAAAAAAAAACGGCTGGAAAGAGAAATCCAGATGAGGCAGCTCGCACTCGCCGGGAGATGAACAGTAAAGGAAGTGGAAAGGAAAAAAGCGGCAGTACGGTGAGGGAGAGGAGGAGTGGGGTGAAAAAGTAAAAAGAAGGAAACGAAAATAAGGATCGGCGATGAGGAGGAGGGAGAAGCCAAAAAAAAAAGCCCCCAGGTGGGGGGGAAGCTGGAAGGGGGATATGCCCAAGTGAGAATGAGATGCGTGGGGGGGTGAGGGTGCAAAAGCCCATGCTGGGAAGGTGAGTACAGGATGGGGTGTAGTTGCAATGGAAAAGAGCAGACATGGCTGGAATGGCGCCGATGGAACGAGGAAAGAGGGAACAAAGAAAACAGACTGCCTGCTTCCTCTACCAGAGCAGAAAGCGTGGGCCAGGAGACGGCGCGGGTGTGCAGTCAGGGAGATAGCGCTCCGGGGCCTTCCTCCTGCCGGGGGTGTGGGTGAGAGAGAAGAGTCCCAAAGAGGACACACCCCAGAGCCGGCAACAGTGACAAAAGCTTATGCCCGGGAGCAGAAGCAGGCCAGGGCGGTGCGTGGTGTGCAGCGCGGGGTAGGAAGAGAAGCATGATAACAGGCAAATGCAAGTGCCATGGTAGGGAACGAACACACAATGCCGGTAATCACCGCAAACAAGAAGGGAGTGGGCACAGAATGAAGCGCTAAGGTGGGGAGGAGCAACCAAAGTCAGAGGAGAGCCACCCAACCGGGGAAGTTGGGTGGGGAGCGCCGCCCCACAGAGAGCAGAGACATGTGAGTGTAAGCGGGGTACCGGGAAAAAAAGCCAGCAGATCACCTAAAGTTATCGCAGCGGGGCATGAAAGGCCATGAAAGGCATCAGCTAGAAGGAAGGGGAGGCGAATAAAATCGGGAGCGAGGTCCAAGACAAGGGGGGCGGATCAGCAACCCGGGGAAGCGTTGCAGTTGCAAGCCTGATCCATCTAGAAGGTGGAGCACAGGGGGATGGGTAGAGGGCAACTGGGGCTGTCTGAGCGCAGTCCGGTTAAAATACATGAAGAGCCGGTGCGAAAAACCACTGTGGAGCGGAGGCTCCATGAAGGGGAAAGCAAAAGTGTACATTGCCAAGGAATTGCAGAGCACGAAGGGTAGTGTGTCCGGCGGGAAAAGGGAGACGGGCCAACACAACAACTCGTGAGTGCAACAGCTTAGGGAAAGAAACGGAACAGAGCCCAAGCCGCGGCAGCACAGAACGCGAGCGCGGCGGCGGGCCATGACAGATAGAATGCTGCCCGGCGGTGGCAGTGCCGGAAGTGTAGCCGGTGGGCCAATTCAGGAGCCTGGGCCAATCAGATGAAGTACGTTGAACCGACAAGTCCAACAGACACCCCGCCCCCGTGTAGTCAGACCAACAGGGGTAACCGAGATCACGCAGGCGTAGAAACTAGCGGCCAGGTGTAGGTGACCGGCGCAAGCTCAGGCGTGGGCGTTCAAGCAGTGCGGAGGGTCGCTGGCGCGCTGCCACCGCCCAGGAAGACCTCCGGGAAGGGTGAGTCAGCCAGCGCGCCCACCTGAGCCTGGGGCGGTGTAGAGCGTCCGCCGCCCCCGGGTGTTGGCGGGGGGTGGGACTGGGCGAGCGCCACCGCAGGGAAGCCGCACGCCGGCGCGCCGGGCCCGGACGCGCCGGGGGCAGGACCGGATGTGGAGGTAAGAAATCAGCAGATCGGTGCAACGGGGGACAGGGCAACATGGATGCTGCAGAGGGGCAACGGTGGCACGTCAGTAGAACATGGTGAGCGGCGGGCTGCCTCAGGACCTGTTGAAGACACGGACTGGACAAGAGGGTGAAACAGGCGGTAGAAATAGCGATCACAGGGGATGGGGGTCGAGCAGGCAGGTGTAAGCAGGAAGAGCCTGGAGAAGTGGGTAAGCTGGCAGCCGGATGACGGGAGTGCCGGAGCGAGCTAATGAAATCATGGGGAGCGCGGACGTGGCGGACCGAGCTGCGGATAAACAGAGTCACCCCGGAGAATGGAGCGAATAAGAAGAGCGGTGGACCCAGACAGTCTGCGCACGCAGCCCGAGAACGGCAGTCGCCGGCGGCTGCGCCTGTGCGCTCCCTAGTAGGAGGGCCAGCGAATGGCGGAGTAAGCAGAGACCGCAGGTGTGGGCCCCACGGAGGTCCCGTAAGGGGGAGTACGGTGCGACGCGCGAAGTTGCCTGCTCGAGTGGGAGCGGGGCAGTGCGCAGGCGAGCGAAGTGCCAGCATCGGAGCGAAACACGGGCCGACGGTGCGAAGAGGGAGGAAACTGAGGCGCAACAAACAGAAAGGCAGCGGAAGGAGATGGGAGGGGAGCGCGGCTGTCGCGAAATAGGTCGGCAATAAGTCGCCGGAAAAAGAAACCAGGCACCGGATGGACGTAGGGGCAACAGGTGCCAAGATCCCAGAGAAAGGTCCAGAAAAAAGCTCCGCAAAACAGTATGGGACTGAGCTCCAGAGGTCCTGCCTCGGACGAGGCGTGCACTGGGATGGAAAATGAGGGAGCTGGAAAAGCCAGGTGATAAAATTAGAAGCAGAGAGGGAGTGAATCCCCCGCCACAAGTGATAAACTGGTCGGCCGGCAACCCTGCCGCCCCAAGGATCAGAAGCAGACGGAGCTCCGCCAGTCCAAGCCACGGCCTAAATGAGAGCCCGCGGGTGTCCGTCCACCACCGCCAACGGGGGGGGGGGGGAAAAGCCAGGCAACAGTGGAGGCTCGGGGGGGGGGTGAGAGTGGCAGTGGTGGCAGAGGGGGTGCGTGGGAGGAGGCAAGCGTCGCCCGGGAGAGGTTACGTGCCCGCCCCCCTGTGGGGGTGCGCCAGCGGAATGAGAGTGGGGGCTGCGGCAGGTGGGGGGAGGTGGCAGGTACGAAGCGTGGCAGTGCCACGGCCAGGTCCTCCCAGCAGGGCGGCGTAGCGGAGGACGGGGCCGGACGGGATGTGCGGGCAGCCAGAGAGGCCCGTGGAGGCGGCAGAGACGAGGGCCGAGTGTCGAGGAAAGGAGGCGGGAGGAGTCGAGGGCTGGCCCAGGGTGGAGAGGGGGGTGGACCGGGCCAGGAGGAACGGAGGGCGCGACCAAACAGGTGCAGCCAGGCTGATGGGAGTGCGAAACAGGGAAGATGTGAGTAGGAGTCGGGGGAGTGGCCGGCAGTGCACCCTGGGCCCATGCCGCGAGTCCACCGGAGTAGACAACCAGGAGTGCGGCCTGCCACAACAGCCAGAGGGACCAGTCAAGTGAAGCAGAGGAGACCCTGGGCAGCCAGGATGTGTGAACTTGGCAGGAGAAACGAGAGCCGGGGCGGAAACCGAGACAGTCGTGGAGCCCAGGGGTTAAAACAGTGGGGCGACTGGTGGCATTAACAGCCTTCGGGGGGGGGACCAGGAGGAGGTGTCCAAACCAGGGGAAGAGCAGGCAACCGAATGCTCAAAAAAGTGGGCCCATGTCATGCCAGCCCGAAGCAAATATGCGACTCGGGACCAGACCCGGGAGGCCAGTGCCGTATGTGGGCTGGTGGGGGGAGCCTGGATGGCGGACACGCGGGCAGTGGTGGGAAACCCAGCAGGCAGGGCTGGAGCAGCCCGCCACCAGACAGAACTCCGGCCAGGCGGCGGCCGTAACTAGCCCGGGGGACCCAGTGGCAACATGCCTAGACGGGTGCGGGAGCCTGCGGTGGGCGACCACCCTGGGCACCCCAGAAGATGCACCCCTGGAGAGGACAACGCAGGCTGTCGGGCACGAAAGGGTGAAAAGGCGCAGTGTGAGGGTTCCCAGCGTGAGCCGTGACGACCCAGTGCAGTGAGACGCACTGGCAAAGGGCGGGGGGTGGCGCAGCGCACGGCGGCTGCACAGGGGGAGCGCCGGGCAGGTCGCCAGGGGAAGGCAGGTAGGGGGTTGCAGGGGCGCGGGAGGGAACGGGAACCGAGGCGACGCAGCGAGAGTGGCGGCCAGAGATCGTGAGGAGTAGTGTGGAGTAGTAGGCACGAGGAATGCAGCCAACCGCGGCAGTGCGAGGAGACAGAAGGTGCGGGGGGGGTGTGGCCGCGAGGAGTCAAGGAGAGGAGGGGTCGTGAGGAGAGAAAAGGACACCAGAGAAGGTACCGCAGGGAAGTCATGGGACCCGTCGGGTGACGATGCCAGGGCGCCGAGCAAGGGGCGAAGCGGCCACCGCTGAAGAGCTGGAAGAAAAGGAAGGGGCCCGTGTCGCGGCCGTCGTGGAAGTGGGTGACGAGAGGGCGCCCGAGGCCAAAAGGGGAAGCACCGCAGGACCGTTCAAGGCGGGGGGGCTTGAAACGAGAGTCGGGGGAAGACAGCGGGGAATCAGGAGAGTAATCGCCGCCCAGGTGGGAAGGTAGCGAGTGCGGAGCCCGCAGCCCATCCAGAGGCACGCGAACAGGCGAGGCCGAGCAGACGAGGATCACGCGGCGGCGAGAGCAGAGGCAAAACTGGGCGGGTGGGTTAAATTGCAAACGAAAAAAACGCCAAGCCTACGACGTGGAGGCGATTGCCCTGATAGCTGGTGGAGCACAAGGTGGGTGGTGCGGAGGTCGGCGGCGGGATGGGGTGAATGAGGCGCGGATGGGATGCCAGGATACCAGCAATGAGAACCGAGCGGAGGCGACCTCCAGACGCACAGGGGCTCCGGGAGTGCGCACCTCGAGCCGAACCGCGGCGGTGGCGTGCGGCCCGGGCAGACGAGGGGTACGTCGAGGCGCGTGCTCGCAGGGCTGTGGAGCGGCACGGGTGCAGGCGGGCGCGATGGTCGGGGGGGGTGGCGCCACGGCGGTGTGGACTGATAGCTCGGGGGGAGCAGACCCGTGGCGACCCGGTGAGGACAAGCCCAGCAGAGTGGTCGAGAACCGCGTGCAGACCGCCAGGGAGGGCCGGTCCACAGCCACACATGGACAAAGCCACCGCGTCTCTCGGGCGGGCCAGGTGGCGAGCTGAAGAGAGTCGTATGGACATTAGGCCGCAGCAGTGCGTCACGTGCGGTGCCGACGACCTGCGGGGGGGGTGCGCTGGTGGGCGGGGCGCCGCCCTCGCGTGCTCCCCGTGGGGCACAGTGTCGTGGGAACGCAGTCAGGGGCATGTGGTGGCTGGCGTGACCGTGGCGGGCGGGTGGGGGGCGTCGGGGCAGTATGCCGCAGCAAGGGCCGGTGGCCAGGGATGGCGTGGCCTATGCAGTGGCCGTGAGGGAGAGCGGGCAGCCAAGACTGACGTGGCGGCATAGCCGCGCCGTGGGGAAACGCGACATGTCCCGCCAAGGAGCGCAGGCGGCCACAAATTGCTGCGAGGGGTCACCTGCCGCGCCCTGGAAATGCGTGGCCTGGGGATGTTAGAGGGGAGACCACCGGTGCAGTGAGTGGGGGAGAGCATGGCAGGCAGGCAGACGAGTTCAGCGTGGGGAAGAGTCTCTGGGTGGGTCCAGCACCGTGCGCATGAGACAAGCCGGCGGCAGGTGAAGAGAAACAGGCCTTCTGCCGTGGAGTCGTGTGAGATGGTCTCCAGCCGTGCTGGCGAACACAAGAAGGGATCGAAGAGGACCCAAGCCGCGACAGCGGGATGAAGGTGCGGGGCAGGCGTTGGACCAGCCAGGTCGTTGGCGCTGCAGAATGCGTCGGTCGCGGCCTGCGCGACAAGCCCACCTGGTCGCCAGGCGGGCCGAAAAGAACGCGGGAGACTGGGTGGCCAACAACAAGGCGGAGGTCAAACCGCCGAGTAAAGAGCGGAACATAGCCCAAGCGCAGCAGCCTGAGAACGGGTACCGCCTGCGTGTGACCAATGCAGGGATAAGATCGGCCGGTGGGGGGGCGGCCGGGAGGCGAGTGAACCAATCTGGAGGGCCCGGCCAAGCAGAAGGAAAGTACGGGGAACCGACCAAGGGCCAGACAGAACAGGTAAACGGTAGGAGTACGACGGGGCGAGGCTGGGCGCGCAGTGACGTGGTAAAAGACATGGGGAAAAAAATCCCGATGGGCAGGAGAAACCCACGGAGGTAGGGTCAGCCTCCATGGAAGCAGAGAGTAAAATGGAAAGTCACCAAGGAAGGGGCAGTAGGGCAGGTGGAGGAGGGCACGACTTGGTGAGTCTGGCGAGCAGCAGTGATCGTGGGAAAATACAGTGCAAAAATCGCATGGGGTGGAAACCCAAAAGGGTAGGGAGGCCGCCAGGAAGTGGGGCAGGAGCAAAAGAAAGTGCCAGAGTCAACCACAGGGTAGGTGCGAGGGAGAGCACTACGATAAGCGGCGGAGTCTTGCAGCCTGGGAAAAGAACAGGGGAAAAGCCATGGGGTGGAAATCGAAGGAAGGTGAGGGCCCCAGTGAGTGCGCAAGCAAAAGGGATAGGTGTGCAACGAAGGGGACGGTGCAGGGGATGCGGAGGAGGGCATGACGTACACTGAAGAAGGGGTAGGGAGCAGGGAACAAACGGGAATCGCGCTCTGAGGTAAAAGGCAGGGAAAAATGGCAAGGCAGGAAAAACCACGTAAGAGAGGGTAGGCCCAGGATGCACTACAAAAGAGAGTGGCAATGAATTGGGAGGGCATGGGGATTGGCGGTAGGAGGGCACGTACTGCGAGGCTGGCGATGTAGAACACGCATGGTGACAAAGGTGGAAGACAAAAACAAAGCAAGGATAAAAAATGCAGAGAGCAAAGAAACTAGACAGAAGTATGCAAGGAGCCAAACCTGGAAAGAGGAAGTAGGGAAAGCGAAGGGCACAAGAACAAAGGTGACGACAAAGGAAAAAAAAGAACAAAAAAAACCGTCCGCAGGCTCGGAGCTCACTCCGGCAGCCCAGAAGACTGGTGGAGAGCCAGATCGGTGTAGCTCCCTGCAGCTGCTGGAGAACACCGGTGGAGCCCTGCTGCAGAGCCCGGCCAGCTCAGAAGGCTGCAGAGCGTCAGGGCAGAGCCGGGCAGCCGCACACAGCAGAGCGCAGTGGGAAGCCCAGACACACCTGCAAACAGTGGACAGCTACCATGGAGAGGTGGTGTATGCGGCCGTGTCGCAGCGGAGCGGTGTGGTCGCGTGCCAGGGGCGAGCGCGTGCTAAAAAGGATGTCAGAGGAGCGACGAGGGCCGTCGACGTGGCAGAAAGCAGCGGAAGCAACTTCGCCGGAGTCGGCAGCTGGGGGCAAGTCCAGACAGGAAGGAAACAAAGGCGCAGGAGACGAGCAAAGGAGCGTGTAGTCATCCAACAAGGGTGCCTAGTCACACCATCGTAGTCCAGTAATAGTACCCCGATGGACGTAAGGTACAAAAGCACTTGGCCATCAGGCTTAAGTGAGGCTAGAAGGGACCTCCACCACCTCGCGGAGAGCGTGAGGGTCAGAGTAGGGAGGACCGTGACACGGGGTCTACAACTGGCACAGGCGGAACAGACGTCAGGAGACAGCAGCGGCGCAGAGCCCGAGGAACAGGCAAAGCCCCAGGGGGGGTAACGCACCCCCCCGCAAGCAGTTAGTCGGACATGGCACAACCGAAATGGTGGCATGCCCAGCAGTGCCCGGGAGACAGACACGGAGACAGCCAGGGCGGGGCGGGACCCGATTGCAGCCAGGGTGTGGAAGGGGGGACGGCACAGAGGTGGGAGAAGGTAACAAGGTAGAACAGTGGGGAAAAGAGCACAAGGGGGGATGAGTAGTGAAGGGAGAGGCTGAGGAGGGAAAGAGGGCAGAGGAATAGACGGAGGGAGAAGGGAGTGGCAGGGGCAAGCCAGCGTAAGTGCGATGGGAGCGCTGGGCTGCGGGGGGGGTGGGTGCGCAGAGAGGGTAAGAGAAAGAGGATAACAGTCCGCAGGCAATGCTAACCGGTGCCAGGCGGTAGCACGGTCGGGACCAGTAAAGGGTGATGTGGTGGCAGATGCTTAAGAAAGTACCAACCACACTGCAGACTAGAAGAAGCGGGAGCACGGAGGAATACGCCAGAGTGGCGTGAAAGAGCGATGGGGGCCAGCGTCGCAGCAAAAGGCTGAAAAATAGAGTCCAGATACGACAGCAACGGCAGCAGCCGGACCGCAAGGCAGGGAAGAGTGCGGAAAAAATAACAAGAACAGAGAGTTCACGGAAACACCGTAGCCAGCAAACAGAATAAGATACCATAAAGCTCATACAGGAGTGGGGGAAACAGATGCAGGCAGACGCTATACGCAGAAGATGGAATGTGCTGTGAGAGCAGGGGGACAAAGGTGACAAAATGAGGGGACCAGAAGGAGGGTCTAATAGAAGGATCCAAGAGTTAAGACATATGAACAAAGAGAGACCTAGAACCTACGACTGTAGATAAAGAGAAAAATGGAGGGGAGACACAGCAGCCGACCAGAGGGAGGGGAACGGGGACCAGAGGGCACGCAAGGGTATGCCGCAATGGAGTGTCGGCGCCGCCTGTCCGGGGGTGGGGAGAGAGATCCAGTGAGAAACACGGGAGGTGCCAAGGTGGGCAGCCAGTTGACAAATGCCAGCGGGGGGAGCTGGCTAACCCGAGGGTGCAGACTAGGTAGGAGGTAGGGCACAGCAAAGGTGCGGGACTGGAAGCGAAGTAAAGGAGAGGGACAGCAGGCCGTCGTGGGCCACTGAAGTGGGGCACCGGTGGCAAAAAATGCCAATAAGAGAAAGAGTAATGAACCGGGCAGATCTGGGAACAAACGCAGGGGGTGGTGCGGAGACGGGGGCGGCAGGGCACCTGGAGGGTGGGCGGGAGAGCGGTGCCAGAAGCGGCCGGAAATGGAGGTCAGGAGGAGAGTGGCGGGAGGCCTGGGAGTCTGAGGGGCCCGTGTGCGGAGAGGGCAAAACAAATTGGAGCGCTGGGCAGCCGGCAGTCCTCAGGCGTTCCAGCTCTGGGAGGGCAGGTGGAGGGGTGATGTATTGAGAGGCAGCAAACAACAAATGGACACGTAGTGGGCAAGAGAAGGCCTGACAAGCCGGGCAAAGTGAGCAGGGAAAAGGAGGAGCCTGGACCATACAGTGAAAACACACCCCACCACACCCGAGGCCTTAACGCAAGTGAGTAAGCATGGCCGAACCCAGAGCCCAAGTTCTAGTAACCCTGAGACATTAGGTAACAGCCCACCAGTCCAACCGTCACGAACGAACTCCCCACCGCGGTGCGAGGGGGCACCAGGTGCGAAATATGCAATGACACCAATAGTGCCCCAACCCCCCCCACACAATGGCCTGCATCGGGCCCCGAAAACAGCCATGGAGGTCGCCAGTGCATGGTCGCCAGGGCAGGCGTGAGCCAGTGACACCCCGCGGTGTGCCAGGCAGACGAGGCAGCGAGGGGGAAGGCTGGTAACAGCCCAAACCGTGGCGTGGACGGTCACACGGAGAGTAAGATGCCGGGGGAGGCACACGCGGCGTACAGCCTGACAGGGTAGACAAAGTGGATAAGGATGTCACGCCGATGGAAGACGAACGAGTCCGAGAAGGGGGAGGGGCACTGCTAGGCCTAAAGAAGGGAAAATGGATAGGTACAAGTAGAGGAAATAGGGGGTAAATGAGTAAGGAGAAAAAGCATGGGGGAGAAACAGGGAGGAGAAGAAAGACTCATGTGAGCAGGAGCTGAGACCGTGGGCCCTCCGTGGTGCTGAAGGCCAAAACAGCGAGAGTCCAGGGCCCGCAGGGGCGTCAGCGACTGGCGACAGTGCCGAGCAGGCCGCGCGGGACAGTCATGGAAAGAACGCGCGGACATGGCAAGCAGGAAAAACACAGAGCCAGCTGCGAAGAGGAGAGAACAGCTGCTTCCAGTAAGCGGGTCAGGGTGGAGGGGGGTCGGGTGCCCAAGGAGCTGCTGCGGGCCGAAGCGGACAGCTGCGCAAGGAGCTCGGCCAGCATTCTGTGAGCGTGACGGAGCGCCAGCAGCTCCAGGGGCGCAGAGCTTGAAAGGAGGCCCACAGCGGGCTTCCACAGGATGCCTGGGGCTGGGCGAGGGAAGCTGCAGAGCCGAGACAGAAGGGTGGGGGGTAGGTAGGGGTGCGTAAACCTGGCAGGAACGTGAGCGTCGCACTGGCATCGGTTCAGGGTGGTGGGGCTGACGTGCGTGGATAGGGTCTTAGGAAGTGCCCCGCGAGCATGGTGGAGACGGCCGGTGTGGTGCGTCAATGGTGGCAGAGTGGTAGAGAAAGAAGGCAGACTCGAAAAGGTAAGGTGCCCGCCGAAGCAGACCATGCACTCCAAAAGCATGGCCAAGATCCAGTGGGGTGTAGGGAAACCAGGGAGACCGAACGTCCGAAGACGAAGGGGGGTGCCGTGGCCAAGTGAAGTGGGGTCCAGCAGGGGCCAGTAAACAGAGGTGCAAAATGGTCCCGTGAAGAAAACAGACAACTGGGAGGTAAAGGAATGCCTCCGAGCATACCATGCACGCCAAACGGGCCAAGACCAGGGTGCTCGGCAAAGCAGGGAGCCCTAACCTCGAACGCGCGTGCCCACCAAAGTGGAGTCCCATGGAGTGACCAGGAAAGCAGAGAAGCAAGACATGAAGAAGGAGGGCGCCTGAACATACACAGGTGGCGAAGCCATGCCAATAGCCAGGGGCTCTGCGAATCGTGGAGGCCGTCCCTAACCGGAAGGGGTGTGCCCATGCAAGGAGATGTGGAGGGTGACCAGGAAGTGCGAAGGAAGCCAGACGCAAAAAGGCAGCCCCGCCGAAAATTGCCCAATGGCGCCAAGTCAGGGGGGAGGGCCATGACTGCTCGAAGGCAGGGAGCCTGACCCTAACCGAAGTGGGGGCTTGCCAGGGAGTGGGCATGTGATTACCAGGAAGCAGGAAAAGCCAGACTCGAAAAAGCAGTACCCTCCAGGACCTGGCGGTAGGGAACTTGGTAGGGTTCCAAGGAAGTGCACGTGAGTGTGGCCGGAAAAAGGCCACGTACAGATGGGCACGAGAACCAACGCAGGAAAAGCACCAAACACAGGAAGAATGAAAGAACGTGACATGGTCACAAGCCGGCAGGCTAGCCCGTATATAAAGAGCGCTGCGGCTGGGGCGATGGGACCGCGTGCGGACCTAGGGTGGAAAAAAGAAGTGGGGGGGAACCCAGTCTCACGCGCGCTGCCGAAGAACACGGGCGACAAAGGTGGAGGGCGGGAAGCGAGACCGAAGCAGCCTGCTTGAGCGAAAAGAGATGGTGGGAACAACGCACTGCCCGCACCGCAAGCCAGAGAGAGGAGTGGAAAGCAGATATCGAGCACGTGGCTGGGTCTGACGAAAGCAACGAGAGGGAGAAATCGCAGAGCGAAAGGAAGAGGACGGCGTGCGTACCACACGCAGACGCGAGCAAAAGTGGCGAAGGGCGGCAAACACAGAGAAGCAAACAGAGACCGAGGTCGACGAACGGAATGCTGAACACACGACGCACCGGTGGCGTGCCAATCGAAGTCAAAAGGCGACGAATGGACAAAAGGGACCGAAGAGGAGGCAAACCAGAGCCAGACGGGTGGCAGCCGTGAAGTACAGGGGGAGCAGGGAGGGGCAACGGGACGAGGAGGAGAGACCACAGCCTGGCCTGGAAAGACCGACCCTCAGAGAAAAGTACGAAGTAGGCGAACAGAACCATGGCCAGGCCATGGCGGAGGACGCCACGGAGCAAAACAGAAAAGCCAACAAAAAAAGCAGCAGCACCAGGCAGAAAATTGAAGGCAGTCCAGACCGGCTGACCCAACAGGAGAAGTAGGCAAGGGAGGAAAGACAAACAGCCACAGCGACAACCACCACGAGGGCGTCGAAACCAGAAGGGACACGAAGACGATGACGAAGAGCAGAGGACTCGATTGCAGAGAGAAAAGTGGCACGAAAAGAGGAAGAAGCGGGGGAAGTTCAAGGGTGGGGGGCGGGTGGGAGGCAAGCACCCCGGGCGAATGCAGGCCCGACACAAGAGCGGGCGGAAGAAAAGGTCGAAAGGGTCGGCGCAACAAAAGAGCGAGAGTCAAAAAGACGGGGAGCACACCCCCAGACATGCCACAGACAAGCCTGCAAAAACCGATGAAAACCGCGAATAAAAGCACAGGTGACAGAGAAAAAGCAATGCGACAGGCACCACGAAAGGCCAGGGCAGAAGCAAGAGAAGGGTGATAGAGGAGCAGCAAGAGGAGACCGTGGAGATGGAGGGCGACGCAGGAGTCTGGCCGAGGGAGGGAGCTGGAAGACCAGCCGGCGCCGAAGGTCCAAACAGCAAGCAGGAAGAACGAAAAGAACAAAAACGGGGCGGAAAAGACTGAGCAGGGAAAAGCGAAGTCCAGTAGGAGGCCGGGACGGGGGTAGGTGTGAGGTTAAACAACACGCCAAAGGGTGGCCGCTGACTGAGCGACGACCGTGGTCACCCAGTCGTCTGAGAAGCGAATGGGTGCGCGCCTCGGGAAGGGGAGTACCGGAGCAACCGCAGCGCGACGAACCAACTGGAGGAGAACTTACGCTGAGAAGTGCCAAGATGAAGTGCAACAAGAACGCTAGGTGAGCAACACCCTCCTCGTGACGGCCCGCGGGGCGCACCGTGTGGGATCACGCCCACCTGAGTGCACCAGCGCCAGACGCAGAGAAGGCACATGGGCACGGACTGCAAAGACACCGTCCAAGGGGCGAACGCAATTGCCAGCCAACTGGGATCGCGAAGCCCTGGCAAGCTCACCAAGGGTCAAAGGATGCCAGAGTACCTTAGGGTGAGACCGTCGAGCTAACTGAGTCACAAGCCTCGCCTGGAAGACCGTGCAGAAACAAAGCCAACCCCGAAATGCTGGCTGCCGAGAAGGCGAGGGGCGAAGGCCGCCTGCCGACGTACTGTACACACTGACTTCACAGACGTGGGCAAAGCCATCTCGCGTGCCGACGCCTGAGCCGGCCCCGGCCCGCAGCACAGAGAACGACCTGCCCAAAACGCACATGCAACGGGAGACGCCCGAGCGACACGGACCGGCAGCCGACGCGCGAGAGCCACAGCAAAGACCTGGTGACAGTGGCGGATACGGAACGGGAGGGAAAGGCGAAGCTGGAGGAAAGAAAAAAACGGAGACGGGCGAACTTCCGGCCAGACAACGAGGTGGCGATGTCAAAAAGGGGTGCAGTCTGATGGGTGTGACAGGGGTGAAGCCCAACAGGCGACAAGAAAACGTTCCGAGGCAGGGCAGGGGTGCACCCGGCATAGGTAAGACGAGAAGCCCGTCCAGGAGGTAGGCGGGGGCAGGGCGAACAAAGACAGGGAATCGGGGGCAACAGGCCACGCCTGGCAGAAGTCAAGCGACGCCCCCCACAGACAATACGAGGACGGAAACGTCCCGGGGCCAGCCAGAGGTCAAGTGACTGCGCGGCGACCAAGAAGGAACACTGGGGATGGATGTGGATGGATGGATGATTGCAAACGGGGGGAAGACAGCCGTGTCAGGGCGGCCACAACCACCGAGGCGGGAGGAACAGCTCGACAAAACTTGGGGAACGCAGGGCTACCAGATACGGGCAGACAACAGGCTCAGGACGACTGGACAAAATACGGCGGACCCAGGGTAGCCAGCAGGCCGGAACGGCACGGGGCCAGGGCGGATATGCAGCCGAAACTCAGGGGAGTGAGATTAAGAGGACGAGAGAGAATGGGACAGGGGACGAGGGAGACAAAACCAACCGACGCCAACCGGCACATATTACCCCGGAGCACGACAAATAAAGCGTGCGGAAGGTTAAGGGAGGAAAACGACAGCCACCTGGACAGTCAAACCCCACTCAACAGGGGACAAGCCCTGTTCGACGTCCTGCCAGCAAATACTAGACCTCAAGCGGCAAAACCTAGGTAGGCAAGAACCTGACCAGGACCCGTCGATGCGGCAGCCGACAGTCAACAGCGCACAGCCCCCAGCCGACCGACGAACGCGAGATGAGGAGGGATGAATGGGCAATGAGACCAGCGCGGTACCTGCAACCTCAAAAAAAACTGCCGCAACCAAAGAATAAATGCCGAGGAAAAAACAAACAAGGGGAGGAAGGACAAAAAGAAAAAGAGAGAGATGACCGTCCCATAACAAGACAAGAACGCGCAAAAGTGACAACTTCGAACAAACAAAAAGAGCACGCACGGGAAGCGTGACAACACCCCCCCCCCCGCGTTGCGGGAGGGGGGGAGAACACGAGCTCTACATGAAGGAAGGGGAGGAGGAGGGCGCCCGAAGGACTTGAGGAGTCATGGGGACGGAGGGGGAAGGACAGAAAAGTTAGCAGTAACGGGTGGGGGGGAGGAAAAGAACACGCTTGCGTCGATGGAGGAAGGGACGTGGAAAGCGCCAGGAGTGCCCCAAGGGACCAAAAGGCCAATGAGTGGCACGAGAGGGACGAGAGAGAGTCACCAATGGGGCCAAAGGGAGAGTGAAGACCCGGGTCCGGATTAATGGGGGACAAGGTGCCACACATAGGCAATAAGGGAGCCAATAGGGTCAGTGTGTACAGGCGAGCCGGTAAGAGCAGATAGGAGAAGAGAAGCGACGAACGCCCCAAGCTGCAGAGGCTTCGGGCTGGGGAGGAAAAGGCACCAGACTGACGAAAGGCGAGACCGGGGGTGCAGAGCAGTAGGTGCACGGCAGGGCCGTGGGCAGGCACAGCGCCCATCGACCAGCAAGATAGTGAGCGGCGGGCAACGGAGCCCGGGAGGAATGCACGGCGGGGCACCAAAAGGCGGGGGACGCGAGCCCGGCAGGAGAGGCACCGGCAGAACGACGAAAGAAAAGAACGACAGGAAGAAGGGCGCAGACGCACAGGAAGCGGACACGCGCGGGAGAGGCGCAGGGCAAGAAGGGAGGCAGAACCGAGTCAAGGCCCAGGGGCAGCAAATACACAGAGGAATGAGCTCAAACAAAATGCCAGGCACAGATCGCAAAGGTAACGAAGGCAAGTCAGGAACCCTGGCGACAAAGGGGCAGCTAGACAAGAATCACAAGGAAGAAGAAGGCACAAGGAACGCCGCCCGACGGGGCGCAAAAGGCAACAACAAAGCCAAGGAGAGACGAGATACAAGCAAAGGCACAAGACAGAGAAAAGGGAACACAGGGCCAAACAGAGAAGAAGATAAGACGACAACTCACGGAAGAACCCAGGGAAAAGGCGACCAAACAGAGACTGCCGAAGCAGCAAAACAAGCAACCCAACCCCAGGCCAAACCAAACGCACCAGCGCAACCGACCCAAGAGACCAGGACCAGCGGACTCACGCAGAAGCAGAAGGAAAAGCACGATCCCAGCAACGGCGGGAAGACCAAAACAACGACCACAACGAAACTGGAAAAGCGAGGCGACGACACAGCACCCAACGAACGAAAGGGCGAGAACGGAGCAAGACTGCAGCGATCAAAACACTAGCCAAAAGACGGCAGGCCAAACGACAAAAGGTAAATAACTGGGCAGGCCACAACCAGGCACGCGCGCGGAAAAAGCGCCGCAGGGCCGGGGCGACCGACGGGGAAAGAAAGGTAAACCCAGCCACGCAGCGGCCGACGAACAAACCCAGGCCGATCAGCAGGTACAGGGGCGTGCCAAAGACCGAACCGAAGGGCTGCCAATGAGGCAGAGACCAGAACAGATGACCAGGACGGGGGCAAAAAAGGGCAGGCACACAAACGAGCACCCAGACTCACAGGCGACTTAAATTCATACAAGGAAGGCCAATAAGTGGAGCGGGCCGCCTGCCAGGAGAATTAAAGGAAGAAGAAAGTGATATAGAAAAAAAAACGGCCGAAGAATCCTTAGGAGAGACCATGCAGTAATGCAGCCGAGCAAGCTCGCTGGAGCAGAAGAAAACATGGAGGCGGTCATGAGAAAAAAGGTCAAGAAGATAGAAGACATGCTCAGAGACTTGAGCATAGGCCTCCCGGGAGGAAGAGAGAGACAAAAAGGAAGGAATGAGACGCGATTTTACATATCCTGATCGACGAGGACGTGACAGAGTCTCTCAAACACTATAGTTCATTATATAGGTCGCCCACGTGGCCTGTGGGGATTTTCTGTAGAGTAAAATTTAAGCTATCGATTACCAAGGCTTGGCACGGACAGAGAGTGACGATGGCAATGCGCAAAAGCCACTATGTCTGATGCGATTGTCAACAGAGAGTTAACGTGCTGTAGAAAAAGATTGAGAGACCGGAGAAGCTTAGTTGCCCTGTGTTTGTATAGGTGATTGCGAGTCCTGTGTAACATATCTCATCTTAAAAGGATTTCAGAAAGAGGAAGCGCGACGACAGAACATATATTGCTGCACCGACCGTGACGCTTACAACATCTCATTTATAAGAATGCTGGAGCCGCCCAGGCGAGCAGAGGTCTTCAACAACAGTTGCACAGAGGTGAAAAAGTCAAACACTCGTGCGAAGCAGACAGAGTGCCTCCACTGATCTCAGCCGGCCTCCCAGGTGCCCAAGTATTGACTTATTGCCATGAGCGGAGGGGATCACAACACCTCGCTCAGGAAGCCCCTAGAACACCTTTCCTCCAGCGACAATAACACGTCCCGTCGGAAGATGCCCGAAGACAGGCCAGATGGTGTCGAACTAAGTGTTTCTGGGCCGCCGCTGGGATAGTCTCCACGTGACATATGTCATGGAGATCACCCCAGTATTGGCGAGCAGTCTAATTATGGGCCTCAATGAGAATGACAAAACAGCGCAAGCCTTCACATGACACGCACCGGGCAGAAGCCAAGGAAAGTCAGGGTGACATCTCTGTAGAAGTAAGCGTCCTCGTCTATTCTGGGCGTGGCAGGGCGACTCTCGACCAAGAATGAGAGACAACCACCACAACTGATAGGGGGCTCAAGGACATGCCGCCGGCCCCCAAGACAGTATATTAACAATCTAAGTTACACGATGGTATTCTGGTGCGGGCGAAACAACAGGTCGCCTAGACTATTAGTCACCTGAAAAAGACCTCTTAACTGCAGGCAGTACATGCACCGAGGCGATAAGCTCAAGGACACATTACGCAAGAGAGCGCCCCGATGAACGCGAGTTATGGCTAGCCTCTCAGAGAGGAAAGTGTGTCGGGTGGTTCAGCTAGACACAAACCCTGGACTAACCGCAAGGTGGCAGACACTGGAAACACTGCGAGAAAACGCTGTAATGTGATATGGAGCGCCTTCCGGTGGACGGACCTTGATCCAGGAGATTGAGTCTCGGCAGGATGGAGATTAGTTATATGATCAGATGAAGCGTGCCCAGACGCCTCGGAACGACATAACTCCAGCGTAGGGTGACGGCCAGTCGCACGTGGTGCGCGAAATAATGCGCAAAAATACGCACGAGTCAAGTATCAGCAGTCACAATGGCAAAGAGGCCCACGCGAATACGGAACCAGCGCGAACGCGGAGCCAAACAATCACACCGTCTGGCGATCACTAGAACAACCGACGACCCCTGGAAAGTACGACTACAAAAACACACAGCGGCCGGCTGGGTCAACAACGACGCGTTGTCGTTGGAAATGGCCGAGGAGTCAATGGAAGGATTACGGGCGCGAGCAGCCTCCGACGGCTCGGTCACCTGAGACAGGAGGCCAGAGGCGGCCCGGTCGGGATGGTGAGCACGAGGACATAAAGCGCCAGCAGGTATATTCCGGTGCGCTCGTATCTATGTCGCGCGGCCGCGCAAAAAGCGACGCGGAACGGAACGTATCCATATCACACACAGATAATCATTTTCCTCCGCTCCTGAGTCAAGACGCTAGCATGTGAGAACACACGCAGAGAGCCAACGCCAGACCAGTGTTGGACGCTGACACTAGGCGGTCATGCCAGGTCCGCTCAATCAAGTGATACGAGACGCCCCGACGCGAACAAAGCGGCAGAGGCTCCGACCTGGGGACAACCCTAGCGCCCTGGCGCGAAACGTTATTCAAAACAGCCCACGCCCGCCCCACGATGCGCTGAGACCGGCTCGCACTTCCAGCAGACGGTTGTGGGCCGGAGCTTGCGCAGATCTTGACTTTGGCAAAGCCCCTCGAGGCTCTTCCTCTGTGTTGCGCCACTGCACACCACTGTCGCGTTGCATACGGTGATATCCAGCAAAATTGCGCTGGATGAGAACTCATAGGAGCAGGCAAGGCCATTCAAGACTGATAGCAGAGCATTTACAATGAGACTGCAGCGAGCGCTGTGCTAGCTACGCAACAGCCATTTTGATGTCTCATCTATCGCAGGCGGTGCCTACTCAGGGACGCGTCGCAAGCGCAGATCCGAGAGACAAGAATGATTCGCACAAATGGCGCAGAACGTAAAAGCCGTTACCGCGAGGAACAGCTCAGTATCTGAAGTATTCTGGCCGCACCCGCACAGGCTTAAGGGGCCGGAGCTGATTGTCTGCAAGGAAGACCATAGATCATGGGCCACGATCGAGCGAGCGTGACACTACGCCCAGCATTTTATAGATACTCAATCGCAGCACCTCCCAGGCCATGATAGTCCTTCAGCATGGAGCAGTTAGAATAAAGGAGTTAAGACCCAGACATTCCTCGTGCCGCTACCGACAGCGGCAGAAACGCAGGTGCCGGGCGGCTGGCGGGTCCGCGCTCGCCCCCGAGCAGAAGGCAGCCGGCGCCAGGCGAAGCCAGACAGACTACCGGCATGGGACCCACATCCCGAAACATGCGACCTCGGCGGAGTGCAGAAGTACTCGCATTTTCGTCTAGGGTCACAAGTCCGCAGTGTAGCCATGCCGTATCACACGTCTCACGCGACACCCAGTGCTAGGGCGGGAAACCTGCAGGACAGTCACCAGCTCTGCCATCTCCAACCTCCGGAATAGAGGACTTCACAGATGTGGCTTCAACGGTAGAGAAGGAGGTGTGGAAACGGCACACAGATTGACAAACTCCCGCGCAAATCAAGGCTGGAAGTGGGATTGCGCCGCTACGGTCGGACCTTAAAGATTCCGCCCACAAGGATAGGCCGACCAACTGACCAAAAAGGAAATGTCCTTGTACTCACGCAACTGTATCGTAGCGCGCGGAGGAGGCCAACCAACTACAGAGCTCAATATCTTAGGAACACAGAATATGGCGCCAGAATATACAGTCCCCACAGCGCTCAAATCCACATAGCCCGGTCTCTCAGCCCCAGTCCTCTTCCCGCTCGCAAATAGCAAGCCGAGAATGGAGGCAGAGAGAGTACGGGAAAATATTGATGGCGACGGGTAGAATTAACGCCAAGTTGACTAGAAACCAGATATCAAGGAGGCAGATGCGGCAATGAGAGCCGCCTCACCTCACCCAAGGTGAGCGCCATTACATTCCGGCGCTGCTGAGAGAGGCTCTCCGACGCCAGATAGGAGCAAAGTACAGCTATCCCCTTCCAGCCAAACAACGCATCGGACTCCGATATACAGAGAGGAGCCGCGGCTAGCCACACACACCCCGAAGGCGAACCCCTGGTGCAGATGCGAGAGGGAAGAAAGCCACAACCACAGTCGGAGGAGGGCAAGGGACGATATGACGATAGAGCGATTAGACGCACCCCCCGGAGAGGATACACTCAGCCACTCTCCTCTGAGGGTACGGACCTGTGCATATCGGACTGATTTAGGGGGACCAGACTGGCCACGCCACAGTCTGTCGCAGCACCGCCTGATGAATGAATGGTGATCTTGCAGGAGATGTTACCGTATCGGTGTACTCACTCCAGGCCGCTGCGCAGCTCGGACACCTGAGACGGCGCGACAATATGTCTGGGTGATTGCGCATATTCCCGAGTGCACAGGGAGCGCCGGGCTTGCGAACATAGAATTTCATCTGGATCTTGCGCAGACGGAAGGGCACCCGAGGCGAACTTCGGAGCAACACTTAGATGACGAAGACTACGAGAGCAAATGTGGCTCCTCTCTTTCAGACGTATCCATTAGAAGTCTTTGGGCACTCGGATCATCCGGCCCACTGAAGGACATTGACCAAATGTCTGCACCAAGGATGAGCAGGTCTTATGCTCAGAGCCTAGACTTAATGCGGACGCTACGATGGGCGTAGAAGAAAAGGGACTATCAATCGAGGCGTATGGTGATGTTGCTCTGGAATCATATGACCCGACCTCTACACTGCCTCGGAGTTCTCTCGCGCAGGAGCTGACAGTAGCGTCCAAGAAGCGCCAGCTCCTCGGCCGAGCACAGCACGAAGTTCTACTTGCGAAGATCGCAGGCATAGAGCCACCAGAGAGCGAACAGAGACTCTTGAGCAGCCCGCTCGGAAACACAAATACTTCATTGCGAAGAACACATACTGAAAGGTGCATGCACGTGGATCCTGTCCCGCGTACGCTCCTTTTGTAGTCGGTGAGATAGGACGTCGGTCGACAAGGGGGGGCTTCTTGGCGCCCAGAACAGCCCGGGTGCTGTTGGGCAAAAGGCCACTTGATGAGGGATCGACGACCACTCTTTTCTCTGCAGAGCTATATTCCCCCAAGGCGAAGAAAAACTCATCCTCTCTCCTGCATCCAGCCAGCAGCTAATAAACCCACTGGAAAAAACGCAATACCCGAGATTGATCGCTACCCGACCTGTCAAGGGCTGGCGTTGAGGCTTGGCGACATCCATCTTGAGGGCCCGACACAATGGTGAGGTTCCAGATGAGGGACGATACGGAATTGTAGAACAGCTTGTCAACATCGAGAAAGATAAAATACTTACAAGCCAGAATTTGACAAATCAGGGGCAGGGTGCCAGAGCACCTTGAGGAATGAAAATAGTTAAAATGCAGTGATAACTATCAAGCAGCCAACTCTTGCTCGTAAAGTGAAACTCTTTAGCAGATAGGTCATTTAAGCTCTCCAGAAAAAGCACATCCAGGAAAAGCAATCCTTAGATCCATTTGCACCATTTAAAAAATACCAGCTGGTCTCACTCATCTCACAAAATAGCCTAAGGAAATCACCCAGATTTAAGAAAAGGTCACATGCCCCCCCAGAAAGACAGTAAAAAAAAGTCAGTGCCAAGCTTGTATCCTGCCTCTTGGAAGTATACCCCAAAAGGACAGTGTCAGATAGTATTAAAGCAGTGAAGGAAGACCCCCCTCCCCAAATAGAAAAAGAAACCATGAGGCAAGAAAAAATTCAAACACAACACAAATAATTAAATCACAACAATAGCTGTTGCTTGTTGAAGCTGAATAGGAATTATCCCATCAATAAACACAGGATTAAACTTCACCAAGCACAGAATTAAACTTCACCAAAAACCAGTTTTAGACCAAAACTCAGAAACAGTATGTAAACTCACATTTGAATGTCAATCCTTCTAGCTAGCCAAGAAGCCTTGTTGAATGTCACTCATCTTGGTTCCTTGTTACTAAAAGCTTTGCTTCATTATCCAATTATTTCTTCAAAGTGCTGATTGTCTAAGGAAGTATTTCCTTCCAACAGCAGTGTAAAAATCTTAACACAACCCTTCCCTTTAAGAAAGCCATTTGTATTTAAGAAAGCAGTTTGTATCCTTCTACCAGTATATTCCAATCATGGGTTTCATCCCATGATTCATCCCAAGTTTCTGTTATTCCAACTGTGTCATGTATTCGTAGTTCAAGTTCACCCTGTTTGTTCCCAAGACTTTGTGCATTTGTATATAGGCACTTGAGATCTTTACGACTGACACTGTCTACATAATCTGTGTTGTGGCTGCCTGCCCCTACTTTCTTGCCACCTGTTTGATTAGTGCACATGGTATGGCACTCACTATTAAATGCTTGGCTTTGCTTGACAGCAAGGTTGATAATCTTACCTGCACAAAAATCTATGTTACATGTACTGGTATTAAATTTAGGTTGCCGGGGACAGAAATGTTCTGGATCCATTAATTCTCTGTCCCCACTGTTCAGTTTAAATGCTTATCCAGAAAATCTGTGAATTTAATGCCAAGTAACTCAGTCCCTTTCTTTGATGGATACAAACCATCTCTTTTGTACAGTTTTTCATTGGACCAGCTGCATGACTAATAAAACCAAAACTTTCCCTTTTACACCACTCCTTTAAACTCCTGGCCTTTCCCTTTTTGTTCCTTGTATACTGTAAAACATATGAAAAGATAAGCCTACAGTCCATGCTACTAAGTTCATGCCCCAAACTCTGGAAGTTTTTCTGCACAGAAAGTACATCCTTCTGGGACAGATCATTTGTACCAAGATGTTTCATAGCATCAACATCACAGTCCTTACTGGCATTCTTGACTAGCTTAAGAATATGCCTCTTGTCTCTGCTGGCAAGCACCTGACCTCTTTCAAAACCAGAGTACTACATGGAGATCTGCTAATAAAAAATACAGTGGTACCTTGATACTTAACATTAATTGGTTCTGGGAAGCAAGATAGGTATTAAAAATGATGAGTGCCAAACAAACCAGGTGACTTACCATGTGACTCTGCTTTGGCTTGGAAAAACTTTTTTCTGTCTGCTATTTTTTCCTATGTCAATTACTTTCCCAGCATGGCTTATTTCCTGCCAAACACCAAAGAAACTACAAGTACTGGGACAACATTTTCACATCAAAATGCATTAAATATCAAATTCAATAAGTTTTTTTTAAAAAAGTTTTGTTTTATTTTTTAATTATTTAAATACATCTTTGTGAAATCAGTGTGGTTTCAGGTGTTTTACGTTTTAAATCAATCACAAATACAACTTTCCAACATCACTTCATTATCTATCATCATTTTTACATCTTTGTATTCTCATAAATTAGTTCATCTGATTAGCCATTCAAAATTTTCATCTTAGTTTGTAGTTATCCTTAATTATATATTCTCATATTCACAATATTTATATTATCAAATTTTAACAATATATCTTCTTATGCAAATGGATAACAGAATAATTAATTCATTAAAAACATATTAGTCGATCTCTAATTTCCTTTATCATGTATTCTTGTGCTTACTATGTTTACAATTTCATATTATTCTTTAAGCATTCAAAAAAAATCATCTTAATTTATATCATTCACCATTATTTCCCCTATCGTACATTTGCCACCATTGCTTATATTTTATCTTCTATATGTACCCTTCCCTCTATCACTTCCTTTTTGCATAAGCATTTTCTTTTAGCCAATAAATTCAAATTTACATTGTTATTACCTTATATATATGAATAACAAGATAGATAATTAAACATTATCCTATTTTATGGTTATATCTTTTCTTTGCCGGGCTCCACATAATATTTCATTTTATATCTTAATCACATTTCTATTTTATTTAATCAGTCTGTTATAAATTCTTATTTGTATCATTATTACATTATAATTATATTCTAATTCTTTATTCCAGTTCCTCAAAATCTGTTATATACATTGCTACAAAAATACCTCTTCCTGTGGAGTCTCATTCTTTTTCATTTCTAACCATTATCTCTAAATTTCCCTTTTGTATTAAGTCATCTTTTCTTACTTTGCTTACCATTTACTATCACTTTTTGGCTTTTTCCCTTGATCATTCAGCTTTTTATTATATTTTCTCTCCCATTTCTCAAGGTTTGCCCCCACCCTTTTTAATCTCCTCTTTGTATTTCACTAACCATTTCATTTATCAACATTTTAATCTCAATTTCCCCCTCTTTATCTATTATGTCCATCATTAATATCTCCTGTTCAACTTCTTTTTTCCTCTTTTGTATTATTTGCTGTTGCTTTTGTTCAATTTTACTGGTTTCGCTTGTTTCTAGCTCTTCCCCTTTCATTGTTCTTTCTCCTTCTGCTGTCGTCGCCATTTTTAAATCTTTTTCTATATTCTGTATTTCAGTGCATAAATCCCACACTCTGTCCCACATCTCATTCATTACACAAATGTCCATTCTTATTTCATTACATATTTCTTTCATCTTTCATATTACTTATTATTCCAATTTTCAAGTGTCCAGTCAATTTTATTTTGTTTCATTTTGTTTAAACCAGCATCTCTTCTTTTGACTCTTCTAAAAAAGTCAATGTCCTCAAATCTTTATTTCCAATGTTAATCAGTCCAGAAACATCAATAATTCGAGAGGAAGTATCCTCCTTTATTCTTACTCTTTAAATATAGTATAATCCAACTTTCAGGTGTCTTGTCATATATTTTGCTTATTTCTTTTTTTCCAAGTTTTTTCTTTTAATAATATTGTTAGATTGAAGGGATCTACAGGGTTTTTCTTTCATCAGCAAGTGGCACTTTTAATCCAGTTCTACAGCCACTCTTTTTCCTTTTCTTTATTTAGCTTCACCAATTTTAAGTATCAAACTTTACTTTTTATTTAGAACAATTATTTCTGGCATCCAAATTAATGACTTGTAATGCCAAACCCTGCCCAATCTCCAAGTCCAATTTAGAGTTCTTCTTCTAGGTTAGTTTCTTTTCCAATTTTAAATTTAAAAAAAAACTTTAAAATTCTTAATGATTCCAAGTTCTTCATCTTCTTTCTGCCACTAGTACAAATTTCTTTCCCCTTATTCTCAGTTATAAGAAAAGATTCTTCTTACCCTTCTCTAAATTCCATTCCCAATCTCACTCCAGTGCCGCACTTAGGTATTCATAAACTGTCCCAACTTTGAAGTGTCCCACTTGGCCTGCTCTTCTCTCCGTTGTGGTGTACAGAAAAAATCTCGGGGACTCTACAGGGGAGTTGCATTCTCCACTGGAATCTCACTGAGTGCTTCTCCTTTGCTTCACCACCCCTCCAAGATGTCTTTTGGCACTGCCTGGAGCACACAAACGAAAAGAAGCCAGCAGAGAAATGGAGACCTCCATTTCCTGTTTCTGGTCTCATCGCGACTTCAGCCAAAATTTCAAATTCAACAAGTTTTGAAGCCATTGAATACCAAGATATCACTATATAAAAAAGATTCTTGCTGGATTAATGAGGTGAAAGGATGTGTGAATGAGGAGGAAAAATACATGTGAAAGCCATACAAAAATGAAGGCAAGAAAAAGATACTCTATAATATGTATAAAGATAAAAAATATTCTTCTAAAATTAGTTGAAGGAAGCACTGAATGTCTAAGATAAAGAGACAAAATAGCAGTTTAGAAAATTAGGATGAAAAAAAGATTGAAAATAGGTGAAAATTATCAACATGGAGCTACCAATAAATTATATGGCTGTACACTCAGCCAAATGTTTAGAATGGCTGTAGCATTTTTGTCTACCTAACAAGACTTTCTCAAAGATCCAGGATAGGAAGATATTTTTATTTGATGTTGTTAAAGGTGTTGTCATAGAATGTAAACTGTTCCAAGTCAAGCTATCTTTTACAATTGAGTGATGTGGTTTTGTCTTTGCCAAAGATGTTCAAGAGGTGTTCCAGTTGCTTTGGGATTTCATCCAAAGCATCTATTACTATTGGTACAAGTTTTGCTTTCTTTGGCCACAGTCATTCTACTTCTATTTGCAGGTCTTTGTACTGAGTGATTTCCCTCCCACCCCAGTCCTTTCTCTTCTCTTCTGTTTTCTCCAGGTACTGCAACACCTATTATTCAGAATTCTTTGTCTTTCTTTCTTATGAGTCTGGAGTGTTATGTGGCAGGTGCTTGTCTGTTTGAATTTTCAAGGTCCCAGGGCACTTTAGCATCTCCATTTTCTATTACTTTGTCTATTTTGTGACCAGACCTTGCTTTTAGGCAAACGGTTTCTTGGAGATCTTCCAATGCACCATTGTAGCTACTTTGTCATGTTGTTATTTGCAAGCCTATGCAATCTTCTTGCAGTAGCTAACTAAGTGATCCATTTCTTCAGTTTCTTTGAAGAGAAGGCATTTGCTATCTTCTGTTACTGTTTTCTCAATTCTGGCTTTGTATGTATTTGTTCTTAAGGTTTTGTTTTCTGTAACCAGAATTAGTGCCTCTGTCTTTTTCTTCATCTTTCCTGCTGTTAGCCATTTCCAGGTCTTCTTGTTATCTGTTTTGCCTGCCAGGCTACGTCATATTTTGCCTTGCCATCTCTTTTCTTTTCTTCATTTAGTCTTTCTTGTAGGCCAATTTGGTCCCTCCAATCCCCAGTAAGCAGTGGTGCATTTCAAAAAAATTTACCATCAGTTCGGCGGGCATGACTTGGTTGGCGCGCTTTGCATGTGCACACACATTTGCCCGTGCATGCAATACATGCACTTTGCACAGGTGCTAAGACTTTCCAACTCACCTCCTGCAATCCTGGACTCTCCCTGTCACTTCAGCAGCTGCTACATGGCAATCTGCTTACTGTGAAAGCACCTGCGCTTCAAAAGCAGGACTTAAAGTTTAGTATGGAAGCCTGGGTGGGCGGGTAAGCCAAACAGCAATGTATGAGAGAGAACCGGTTCGGTTTCTGCTGCTCATCACCACTACCAGCTTGGCAGAACCGTGCTGAACCGATAGAATACTATCACTGCCAGTAAGCCTTCTTTATTGTCCTCAGATAGTCTTCCAGTGCCCTTTTTCCTTTTTTCATATGGTATATTTGAACATACCACAGCCATTTATTTTCCTTGGTAAGTATCAATCACTGAATTGATGAATTATTTTTCTGGTCTTCCTATCCAGGGCTCTTAGTTCTTCTTGAGTCCAGCCTGGTATTCCATCTGTGTACTGACTGACAGAACTTTCCAAATCTTAATTGTCTTGATGGCATTTCCTTCACTGAGTTTGGGTCTTACAATTTTCTATCTCATGATGTATTTACTTCTGACTTTCTTCTTGACTTCAATGTGCATAATGTTGTCATCCTGAGGGTGATTACAGGGAAACTACTATTTGTAGTTTTTTTTAATCCAGACTCTTAATGTTATTTTTTTAGGGCATTTTGATTCCTTCAATTTTCACAATTTTCCCCCTGTTAATGGTGAGGGTGGTACATTTGTCCACTACAAACTCCATTACAACAACCTGGCTGAAGTTATCTTAGTTCAATTATGAAGATTTATTGAAAAACAACAATTAAATAAATCTCAATAAAATTAATAAATTATAAAAGTCAAAAGTAAATGATGGCAAGAGCGATGAAGTAAGGGGAATCACTGTCCCTTGCCAAAAGCCTGGGCCTTCACCATAGATGGAAGTAAGAATAAAGGAGACAAAATTATATAGGATGACATTAATGCGAGAATTTTAAGATCTGTATGGAAATGATTGTTAAATAGTGAATCAAAACAAATGCTATAAATATTAATTTCTGAGAATGAAATAGATAAACCAAGGTGGCTAATTTGTTAAGTTGATTGAGAAAGTTAGAATTCTAATTGAAAGTGTAGGAGAGAATACAAGGAGCAAATTTTTGGAGATCTACTTTGATTTTATGGCAAACTATTATGCCTTAGTAGATCACTGAAAAATTTGTGACTATTATCAAGTATATTTATTGCATGTTTGTTGATTTAGAGAAAATATAAGATGAACTTTGCTTGAGTAAAGATGATGTTGATATGTAGATAGGAAAGGATATGTAGATTGTGTATAGGAATGTGTATTTTGTTATGGAAACAATGCTAAATGATTTTCTGTGAATGTAAGAGAGATTGAATGATACATTAATTTCAGATCCATACTTTTTGTATGAAGACGAAGGCAGTTAGGTTTGACAGAGTAGGGTGAAATTAGAATAGTTGAATTTCTGCATCTTGGTAGATTGTTTATTAATATGAGAAATGGAATGGAGAAATGTTAACACATGCAAATGCTGGTACAAAGTTAGGTGCATAATAAATAAATGCACAAAGGTAGGTGCATAAATGCATTTTTATTATCAGGAGGGGAAATGGATGAGCTTCAGATAGAGTCTGCCTACATAAAGCATAAAATTATGCTGTCTTTTCTTACTTAGTACCCAGGATTAGAAAAGCTATATTAGATGGGAAATATTGAATAATAGTATGGTAGCCCTTGATTTACAACTACAGTTGGGACCAGAATCTCAGCTTTTGAGCAAAGCTATTGTTAAATCAGATGTCCATGTGACCACTTCAATAAACTATATTATATTTCCATGTCGGAAGCACCAAAGTATATTCATGATGAAAAGATCACTCATTGACGTTGCTATTACCCAGGGAATGCCCAGTTGAGAGCTCCTTTCATGTCCCTGTTAAGTTGCCCACTGAAGTGGTGCCCATCTATCTGTTCATAGTTACCCACTTTCAAGCTGCTGGGTCAGTAGGAGCAAGAGCAAGTGATGAGATCTCATCTCATCATGTGGCAGCAACCAGAACTCAAACATGAGCCTACCAATCATCAGCCCAGCATCATTATCATGTGAGCCAGGCTTCACTGAACAAGCACCATCCTGGTATAACTGAGATCCCCCCCCAAACAGTTCTTTCATTCAACCCCAAGAAATAAGAGACTTTCTGGGTAAGTCTGCAGAGAAGATTGCAAATATATATCTCATGATCATGGGACACTTGACAATTAGTCATAAGTGCAAATAGCTTGCCAACATCCAAATCACAACAATATGATTGCAGGGGTAGGGATGCAACATTTTGTGAGGGCCAGAAGTCCTTTATAGGCTATTTCCAAGCTCATCATAATTCCAGAACATCATTAAAAGAATGGTGGTAATTCGAGAACTACCTGTAACCGCTCACCTTCCTTGCCAGGAAAAATATACTAATAAATGAAATAATTGCAGTTTTGTTTCTTGTTTGTTGGTTCTTGCTTAGAAGTGTGTTTGATTCTCCACTACTATAATAATGAGGGGGTTTTTTTGCACTGTCTTTTGTTTATTTGTGTCTTCTTTTTTAAACATGTGTGACAAAGTACTTATATAGCAATGCCAACCCTCCCCCATTATGAATTAAAGCAGCCTTTGCATAAAATTCTTGTTAATGGCCTTACTAACTACAGAATTTGGAATTTGAAGACTGCCCATCAAGAAAGCACCAATTTTGATCTAACTACCCTAATGCCAATTATATTTTCTTTCATTCAACAGGTGAAATAGATTTTCCAAATATATTTTATATTTCTTTGATATTTTATGTTTACTGATTACTTTCTATAGATTGCTCTATTTTTAACTCAGTGTTACATGTCATCTTTTTATTCTGTGGCCTACTGTCTGGTTTTCAGTAAAAAATATGCTTTAAATAAAGAAGTATGTACATCAGCATGAAGATAAAGTTGTGGGAATTTAACTAATGGTATTCAAAGAATGAATAAATGAGATGAATTGTGTGAAAGAAATTTGGTTCAAACATATTACATTAAAACCATGTCTAAGTAGCTTTGATAAAATTGTAATAACTTTTTGTACCATTCATATACCACATTCAAATATTACTCCTTATCTGAGTACTGTAGACTTACAAACAGTTCCATAAATATTGTGTACACATCCACAAGAGAGAGTAAAATTCTTGCATTCCAAAAAACAAGCCTGCATTTTCAAACTTCAATTTCTTCCAACTATTAATATCCATTCACAGCAATCAGGATGGAAAGAAAGAGCACTGTGTTGAATATTACAGTAAATTTACATGATAACACATTTAGGTAGGTATCATAATTCATCATGAATTTCAACAGAAGTTTGGATCACTTCCAGTTTAATTTTCTGATGTTAAAGTTTGCAGCTGGAAACTTCCAGCATAATGTGTTAGATGCATCTCCTAAAGCTGTGAATTAGAGTAACAACATTTTGGCTACAGTTTGTCATCAGCAAGCATCATTTGTGCTTTCAGGTCTGAGGGCAAAACATCAGAATCACTTTATGTGGACATAGCAACATATAGCTGGCTTCATAAATTTTGTTGCAGAGATCAATAATCAATACTTCATGTTTAATGATGCAAAACTGAAATTAGTATAGATTTTATGCCTTCTGCTCTTCCAAATTATACAAACTTTAGTAGCACTTTTTATACTTGCTCCATTACCATTTCCCATAAATAACAAGCCAATAATATTTAAATGAATGTTTGAATGGTACCTAAAATGTTACAGACTACTTAAAAAAAAAAAAAAAAAAAAANTAAAAAAAAAAAAAAAGAAAAAACTTTTTTAAGTATTTAGCCTTAGGTTAATATAAAATAATGTCAAATATATACACAAAATGATTTATGAGAGTCTTGCAAGTTTTGTTACCCTTAGCCACATAAAAAGGCAATTGTAAATTGTTTCCACATTCTAAATTACCTTATGTTGCTTTGGGATATACTGAAAACAAAATTGACCCCTAGAGTGCTTTGGAAAATAGAAAGGGTTGCTTTTAGATTCAAGCATCCTACTGGAAGCAAAATATTGGAAATTATCTCAGTTTATACATGTAAGAAAAAGAAATAGGAACAGATTTTTGAAGAAGGTTGGAATGAAAGATGAATGTGGTGACAAGATATTTTTTCCAAGTTGCTGTTAAATGGATTGAGAATTCTATGTGTTTAAAATATAATATTTCAATTCAATGAGAATGGGTCAAAAAATGAGAAAAAGTTGGAAAAATTCTATATATTCTGACTGAACTACACAAAAGTTGTTACTATGATAGTAATCAGCTCTCTGGTGCAATTGTGCAACAAAAATGCCATTATTAATAAATCTGTAATGGATGGCAAAGTTATTGCCATTTTTAAAAATACAGAGCAAGAGAATTAAAGCTTACTAAAAAACTGAGGACTTTTCATAATTACTTTTGGGAAAGAAGTTTCAAGAGTTTGAAACTGAGGACTTTTCATAATTACTTTTGGGAAAGAAGTTTCAAGAGTTTTATAAAGAAGGAACAGTTTCTTTAAACCTCTCCATTAATTTTGTATTCAAATATTACACAAAATACTAATCCAGATGGTAGAGTCTTCCATCTATCTGAAAGTAATGATTATGAGTTCAAGCTAAAGTAATCAATTAGAGAGTAATATTTATTAAATTAAGCTAATATTTTATTATCTGCTATGTTCGTTTCTCTGCAGGAAGAACTCAAAAGTCTACAGCACACCTTGGAGCAAGTTAGCGATGGAAACTATTTACTTGAAAAGTAAATACATTTTTAGATCTCCATATTAAAGTTCTGCACAAGTTTTAATTAACCTTTGCTTAGATTAAGGAAGAGCTTAATCAATTACAACTTGAATAAGTGTTAACATGTAATTTGTAAAATAAGGTAGAATTATTTTTTTACATGATGTAAACTTTCCTTCTGGATATCATATGTTTTCTTCCATGTGAAGCAAGAACTGTAAATCCCTCCATCAATGAATGAGTGAGTGAGTGAATGATAATACTTGTCTATGAGAGAAGGATACTATATAGTGTAAATAGATCCCTGTCCCAATACAATCTAAAAATTAAAAAAATGTGGAGTTGTGGGGAAGAGGAGAAGCATTTGTGGGGGTAAAAGTTCTTACAAAAGGATTTGTTGAATTTTAAGGGGAAAGCTATCTGCGCTGGATGGCATATGGCATAAGGGAAGGAAAAATGAAAAGGTTTGATTTTTTTTGAAGGAATTAGAGAATTTTAGATGATGGTAAACCTTAAAACTCGTGAAGCAAACATTGTAATAGATGAATAAAAGCCTGAAAACTGTGATGTGACAAGATGCAAAACATTCTTGATAGAGACAAGTAGTTTAGGTAACAGAGAGACAAAGCAAAGATTTAGAAACATCACCAGTTTGGAAGAGTTTCATAAATTAAATAAGGGGTGCCCTATTGCTAGAGGCCTTTATATAGTTCCCAAAATATCTAAAGCACTGTTTGCTAAGAGTGTCAATCTAAACTTCAAAAAGTTTTGTTCCAATGTTTGTGGTGACTATAAGAATGAAATAAATTGTAATGAAGAACTTTTTTTTACAGCCATCAGCTTGCTATGGACATGGCCATGGAGAATAATATTGAGAAATATCATATCAATTTACAGCCCTTGGAATCAAAAGTGAAAGTGTAAGTGATCTAAAATAATTTGGCAATTACAAAAATATTACTTGAATTCAGGGGATCTTGTTAGCATGGCCAATTGACTTCAGTGTTTCAGTGCCTTTGTTGTTATTTAAATATAAGGTAAACAAGAAATGGCAAGGAGAGCAGATGGAGCCCATTCAAATTCTATAAACTAACAGTTTTGGGTGATAATGCAATGTGCAATTTAGGAAGAGATTTTAGTGTGGCTCATTGATTTCTGAACAAAGAAAAAATATTGAAAGAGTTAGGATGGGCCCACCTACAACATGGGAATATTACATACCCTTATCTTGCATGTTAATCACCGGGACGCTGTTCAAATAATATCAAAATATTTTTATGATCTAGCTAACACACAAAAGAAAGCAAGAGAATCTTTTCATTTTTTGACTTTGTGGAGCTAGTTCACAAATTACATTTAATGTAAGATTTTTGGAACAGAATGAAAATGAAACCCAATATCAAAGGAGCAGAATGTAGGATTTCCTTCTCTTTACCAGCTGTATTTTCCAAATGACCACAATTATACTAATCCAATTGTGAGATGACTAAAATGTGAGTTACCATCTGAAGGGATTCCTGATCCAAGAAGGGGCACAACCTGGGGTGGGATTCTACCGGTTTGCACCAGTTCTATTGAACCGGTTGTTAACGTCTCTGGTAGTTCTTAGAACCAGTAAAACTGACACCTGGCTGGCCCCACCCCTCTCTGATGCTCCTACAGACCAAAAACCATTTTTTTACTGAGTATGTGTGACATTTTTTGAGCATGCATATCAATCCTTGCCTCATTCTTTCACCTGCCCACCCCTCCCTTCACTGGTCCCGCCTCGCCACTCTCTGCAGCTCCTATGCTCCCAAAACCAGTTTTTTTACTGTGCATGCACAGCAATCCTTACCTCATTCTTCCCCGCCTGTCCCACCCCACCCCTACTTATAGCGCATGTGTGCTACCTACAAAAATCAATGTAACAAGAAGTTGCCTGCCTCATTTTTGGTAAGCTGCTTTTTTATTTATGTGTTTATTTATTTCTTATCTGTTTTTGTTTTTATTAAAACAAAACCCATAGCTCCTCGTAGCTGCCCGAGCCTTGACCAATCCTCCCTGTAGCTCCTCGTAGCTGCCTGGGCTTGCCCAGTCCTCCCCAGGGTTCCCCAGGCCTTGGAAACTGGCAAAAAACACTTGCTAAGCACCTGGCCACTAAGTAAGGACCTGTTCATTAAGCGAGGACCACTTAAACTTGGGTTGCCAGCCACATGGCCACCTACCCGGGCCTTGCCTGGACCTCCCCAGGCCTTGGGAACTGGCAAAAAGCACTTGCCAAACAACTGGCCACTAAGCAAGGATCTGGTTATTAAGTGAGGACTACTTAAATTGCCAGCCACATGGCTACCTGCCCTGCCCTCTTCAGGATTCCTGAGGCCTTGGAACCTGGCAAAAAGCACTTGCTAAGCAACTGGTCACTAAATGAGGACCCGGTCATTAAGCTAGAACCACTTAAATTTGGGTTGCCTGTCACATGGCCACATGGCTATGCCCACCCCAGTCACATGACCACGTAGCCACCTCCACCCCAATCACATGACCATCAAGCCACACCCACAAATTAGGCCATGACCACAGAACCGGTTGTTAAGAAATTTGAATCCCAACCCTGGCACATTAAGTGTACCTGTGCCAATGTCCTCTTGGGCACTTGGTCTTTGAACAAGAGCTGAGAATCTCAAAGGATTCCCAGATTGCACACAATTCTGAAATGGTGAAGCGCAACCCCGCTGTCAGTCATGAAATACATCCAGATCTAAAGGGTGCACAAGTAAACATAGCCTGAGTCAGTTGTTCCTCATCTAGACTCACATAGCCTCAAGGCAGCGGGTCAAAACTTTGATTATTTTGCTTGGCCAACCAGAGGTCAAAATATACAATTTGGTATCATCACTATATACTTTTTAAACAATTTGGACAGTTATTCTCTCAGTTGTCTTCTCTTGTATCTTTAGGACTTTTAACAAAAGAGTTGAGGGGGGGGAGGAAGGAGAGGGGGGGAGAGAGAGAGAGAGAGAGAGATGAAACCACAGCAATGCAAACACTGTTTCCGAGATATGTGGGGCATTTCTTTTCTTCTTTTCCTGACTAAAGAGAGCTGTTGGCTCTGGATATCACAGCCTGTCTACTAAAAGATGCTTTGCAATTCTTTTAGGATTGCTCTATTTTTTTACCCTTTATTTGTATTCAAGAAGAAGCAGAGAAATGAAAACAAATGAAATGGCATAAGAATGTAAAGAAATGCATTAGAGTATCATGAGGCTATTCTATGGAAGTTCTCTTCAGACAAACAACTGTTCAGTTGTAAAGAGCAGTGTATTCAATTAACTACTATTCTTCTCACAAAGCTATTCAAAACTCAAAGCTTCTTTGATATTACACTGCCATCTGGTGTTTGTAGATTTCCCACTCAGCATCTTAACAATTCAGAATATAATGTTGTTTTTTAATGGAAGCTTCTTTCACATTGTGAACAAGAACAGCAAAAAGGGTAACAAGAATACAAGAGAAAATAGAAAACAATATCTGTTTGTATTTTATATAAATATATATAAAGAGATTCTGTCCAAAATCAAAACAGTCTGTTCTGCAGAGTTTGGGGAAAAAACATATTTCTGTCTGGCCAAGACCCTAGAAAGGTATTGGAAGCAATAGTGGTAGTGCACCAACTGAAATATCAGGCAAATGTTTTTTTGTTGAAAAGTTTATGAATCCATTATTTAGTGGAAGTTAACAGTATCAATGGCTCCATGATAGATATATGGAGACTGAATGAAAAGTAAAGCCCTCAGGATTAGAGATTGCAAAGACATAGCAGTATGGACAAAGTAAGAATGTTGACATCTTTAGCATGTGTTTTTTCACCTCAGTTGATGGGAAGTCATTCTGTTGTCATTTGTAAAATGAAAGCCTCAAGTAAGTATACTTCAAGCAATCTGTTGTGAATGAATTTTTGTGTGCCGAGTAGGGAAATTGACCACCAAATATAGGTTGTTTATGGTGATGACTTTGTTGATATGAGACCTGTCAACAAGGCCTCAAACAGGACCAAAAAGAATGGTGAACTACAAAGAAATATGACAGCAACCAATAAGCTTCACATAAGAAAGCTTGATGAACTGACAATCCAAATTACTCAAAATGCATTTCATAGGTACACGGGGTCATATTATTGATATTGTTCAATACTTTAGGATTATGCAGGTTGGATGCCTCTTACTGTACTGATAGATAAAACTTTCAAGAATTGAAATTTGCCAATAATTTTTGTCATGCCAAAACAATGAAAGTGAAAAATTTCTTCACAGAATTGTGATAACCAATAAAATCTTGGTTGATTTTTATGACCCAGAAAGAAAGCATCAGTCCATGGAATATTAACACAATCCCTTGCATTCATCATCATTATTATTACTGATATCGTCACATCACCATCACCACCACCGTCATCTTCATCCTGGCTTCAGCAGAAAGATTCATAGTTAGTTTTTGGGAGTGTATATGGTGTTATTCACATGAATTTCCTTGAATATGACATCACTATGAACTCAGTGCTAAAAAACTTTAATTCAGAAGCATAAGAAGGACATTTTGGGGGCAGTTTGTTGGGGGTAATATGTTGACACTGTAAACCACTTAGAAGGACCATAAAGCATTGTGAAGCGGTATATAAGTCCAAGTCAGAAGTGGTATTCAGCAGGTTCTGACCAGTTCTGGAGAACTAGTAGTGGAAACTTTTATTAGTTCAGAGAACCAGCAAATACCACCTTTGACTGGCCCCATCCCCATCTATTTTCTGCCTCCTGAGTCCCAGCTGATCGCCTGGGTCTTCTTTTGTTGCCCTGCACAGGAGAATAGAGCTGGAAAGCAGGTTAGTGGGCTGAAGAGGGAATGGGATTTTGCAGTAATCTTCCCCCAGGAGTGGGGAGGGATTGGGGATTTTACAGTATCCTTTCCCTGCCACAGCCACCAAGCCATGTCCACAGAACTAGAAGTAAAAAAAAATTGAATCTCACCACTGATCCAAGTGCTATTACTATTGCTATTTTTCCTCCAAAGGATAATGTTGGCCAGAAAAAAAAAGTGAACTGTGATCTCACCAACTTACCAATTCATTTGACTATGAAGAGGTGGTAAGGGCTGTCAAAACCTGACAAGAGACACAAAGCATCGAGTTTTTTCACAACAACTTTAGGACGCTTGTCCATCTTGGACAGAAGTACATAGCAAATAGTAATGCTTATGTGTAGAGATAAATAGAGGCAACCAAAGAGCTAATTTCAAGGATTATTTTCTGGTTT
The DNA here is from genome assembly GCA_004320025.1 of Laticauda laticaudata. Classification (NCBI taxonomy): domain Eukaryota; kingdom Metazoa; phylum Chordata; class Lepidosauria; order Squamata; family Elapidae; genus Laticauda; species Laticauda laticaudata. The sequence goes on from BHFT01026737.1 coordinate 46,390, forward strand.
CTTTTATTAAAAAATCTATATAAAGTATAGAGAGATGGAAACCTTACTTTTCATTCAAGTCACACATCTTTTTTGTTCTATCATTGGATTAATGCCTCTGAATACTAGTTGTTGGAGAATGTCAGGGGAAATGCTACACTCACATTTTGTTTTTCACAAGCATCTGGTAGCCACTGTGGGAACTGAATGCTGAAGTAGGTAGGCTTTTACTTTAATCCAGAATATCACTTTTTTCTGTCTGTTCAAGTTAAGATTTTTTTCTATAATTCTTTATCAAAAGAAGTGAATGGACATATTCATTAAATATCTTATCTGAAGTTAGCTTTAAATGAATTTAGTGAGACTTTTGGGAATTTCTATGTAGGACTACATATTTAATTTATATGATTAATTCTCCCACTGTGATATACTCTTAAGTAAAAATTTTAGACCCTGGACTTTGATTTTAAAATATATTCATTTATTTAAAATTGTGGAGAGAATACTTTGCTCCCACTGCAGGTTCTCCTGAACATTTTACAAGCTAGGCTCATGAACTTTTGCCCCAGAGACTTGTTCTGATATATTCCTCTCTCACTGGGGGAAACGCCAACTAGGAGTCATTATTGGATAAAGGTTTTTAGAGAAAATATGCATTAAATATAGCATTTGAAAGAGAAATTTTTAAGAAAAGCATTTCACATAGTGTGCAAAGTCTTGTTTCAATTTTGCAAGGGTTGCCTTCCAGAATTGGTATCTAGGGAGGTGCATGAATATAAAATGTTTGCTCATATTCATCCATCTTTCCAATTTCACATAGCATTCAAAGAGCATGGCGTGAATATCTCCAACGTCAAGATATACAGAGTCAGAACCATTTGGAAAAGTGCAGTCCTTCACCGCCTTCCTTGTCATCTGGCAAAATGAGCAGCTCTATCAGTATGAACATCTTTTCAGATGGCAGTACACCCGTGAGTACATTTTTTCCTTCCACTGTTAAATATTTTTAAATGTCCAGTTCAGGGTCACCTCTCATAGTAGCTTTTATATTATGCTTCGGCTATTTGCTAAATCTGCAGATTTTACACACTTGGCTTTTATATTCATGCTTTACATTAGTGACTATGGTTGGGCAAAAGCAGAAATCTTGCATATATAAATGCAATATTTGTGCTATTGAGTCTTCTAATGTTTCATATTCTGGGGGAGTATTTATATTGTAGCTATCAACCAGAAGTAGGCTTCACGTAATTTAACAACCAGTTCACCTAGTGCATAACCAAAAATGTGAGCATGTGCGCTCATCTTTGCACTTGCGTGCAGCTTCAAACACATGATGATTTCATACATACAGCTTCCAACACATCTTGTCAGGCAGCTGTGGTAAGTAGAGTGGGTGTGGCACGGAAATCAGCTCGGCTGTATGGGTGAGGTGAGTGAGCCAGTGAGCGAGACATATAGGATGGGATAGCACCAAGGTGGATGGGTGGGTCCAATCGGTGATCGGAACTACTGGTATGAGCGAACTGGTCCAAACAAGCAACAGCCCCACCTCTGCTATCAAAATTTTGACAAATGATCAAATGTTTAAGAAAGTCAATTTACAACACACGCAACTATCCATATTTTACTTTTACTATATTTCAAAGAAGTAAAACATCTGTCATGGAAATTAAAGAACAAATATCAAACCTTAATTAGAAATTGGAACAGAACAGCATGGTATGTCCCTTACTGTGCTTTTCATGTTTAATACTATCTGCCCAGATTATAAGATAGCAATCACCCTGACATAACCATTGTTCTCTTAAAATAGATTGCATTTTTTTCACAAATGCAATTGCAGTTTCCCTAAGCAACTGCAATGTCAAAGAATGGCTTGCATCAATAGAACGGAAATCAGCTAGATTGACTGGGCTTTATGAATAGAAGTAGCATTTCACTGAAGCTGTTGGGTCAGCCTATCAAAATGAAGCCTACAATGTATACATTCTGTAGGTAACTGTTTTCTTTACATTCATGGCCTGATCTGATCCTGGAGTTATACTTCAAACTGTCCTGATGATTTTATATTTGACAAACTTGCTGATATTTCACTTTTCAGTGATGCAGAGATATTTTGGAAGGAAATCATACTTAGATTAGAAACTATCTGAATTTCATGTATAAATTAGTATTAATATTATGTCAGTTGAAACTATAGTTTTAAAGGATCCATATATGTTTTCCCCCAAAAAATAAATGTAATTGCTATATTGGGTTGTAAGGCAAATGTAAAAATTAAGCTGATGGGATAATTAAATCAGTTATTGGGTTAAGAAACAGCAAGTAAGGAAAAACACTGAATTTTCAAGCAGATCCTGTAACTACATGTGAGGCTTGTTTCTGAAAAATACCCAGTGATATACATTTCGTATGGGAAAAGTATAAAAACATTTTGTGAATGGGTTTAGCTGCAGTTGAAACTAGCTGCATTAACTTATACCTTTTTACGATCTCCTACTTGTGAACGCTAACAGTAATTTGATCCTTTCCCCAAGCATACTCCTCTTTTAAGGATTGTTCAGGGTGTTAAAAAAAAGCAAAACTTTTAACCTGTTCAGAAAAAGGAAAGGAAGCAATACTTTTGACTTTATTTCACTTTGTGACTTTATTTCACTGATAGATTTCATGTCCCAAAGGAACTTTTTCAAGAAGCAACTGGACTTTCTTGTTTTTCTTTGAAAACATTTCATTTCTCATCCAAGAAGCTTCTTCAGCTCTGTGAGGATAGTGAGGAATAGAAAGATTAATGTTTCTTGCAGATAGCTGGTCATTTGTATTCTCTAGAAGAATACTTGTATTCTAGAGAATACAAGGGTTGAGGGTTGGAAGTTTATCTGTTTATCTGTGTCCAGAGGGTCACCTGAGTAGTGCAAATGGGTGTAGAGCCTTCTTGGCACAGATGGCTTTTGATTCCTCTTTCAAACCAGATGAGACATTCCATAGATATTTAGCTATGATAGATTGCATTGGTTTTTAACCAATTTTCAATAATGGAGCTTCTCTCTCTCTCTCTCTCTCTCTCTCTCTCTCTCTCTCTCTCTC
>BHFT01026737.1:49473-65631 GCA_004320025.1 Laticauda laticaudata
TCTCTCTCTCTCTCTCTCTCTCTCTCTCTCTCTCTCTCTCTCTCTCTCTCTCTCTCTCTCTCCCTCCCTCCCTCTCTTCCTCCCCCCCTCCTCTCTCTCTCTCACACACACACACAAACAGAGGGGGGAGAGAGGGAGGGAGAGAAAGAGAAAAACACATTCTGGCTATGTTTATTTATTTTTATTTACTTTAATTTGTCAATCGCTTACAAGATGATAAGTATAAGTATATATAAGTATGAGTTATGAATACATGAAATGGGTACATATAAGAAAAATAAAAGAAACAATAGGACAAGGATGGTAGGCATATTGGTCGCTTATGCACACCCTCTACAGACCTCTTAAGAAAGGGGTGAAATCAAATATTAGGCAGTCTAAGATTAAAGTTTTGGGTTTGGGGAAGAAACCACAGAGTATTCCAAACATTGACCACTCTGATGCGGAAGTCATATTTCCTGCAATCAAGTTTGGTTAACCTTGAGTTTGCATCTATTGTGTGCTCTTGAATTGTTATGGTTGAATCTGAAGTATTCATTGACAGGTAGGACATTGAAAGTATGATTTATATACCATACTTAGATCAGACCGAAGATGGCGTAATTCAAAGGTTTTCTAGGTCTAGAATTTCAAGTCTGGTGGGCATAAGGTATTTTTACAACAAGTAGAGGAATGGAGAACTCTTCTTTGAAATATTTCTGGGACTTTCTCACTGTGCTAATATCAAGATACGTAATGTGTGGTTCTAGACTGATTGAGCTGTATTTGAGTATTGTCTAGCAAATGTTTTGTATGCTCTAGTTAGTAGTGTGATATTACCAGAGAAAAAGCTACATAGGATTACGTTAACAAACTATTAATGCCTTTTTAGCTATGTAGTTACAGTGGGCTCTAGTACTAGATCATTAGAGATGAGTATTCCAAGGTCCTTTACAAAACTTGAATCATCAACCAGGTCTTGACTATTCAGCTTGTATTTTATTTTCTGATTTTTGTAATGCCAATTTGTAAGACAGTGCATTTATTTGTTGAGATTTGAAGTTGCCATTTCTTTGATTATTCTGATACATAGTCAAGATCTTTTGAAGGGTATCAGTATTGTCTGTCGGTATTGAACAACTTTACATCATCAGTGCAGAGAACGCAGTTGCTCTTAAATGATCACAGAGGTCATTTATGTAGAGTATGAAGAGAGTTGGTCCTAGAACACTTGCCTTGGGGACACCACTATTGACAGGTACAGAATTTGATAGGACTTGTGACCATAGGTTGGGCAAGGAGCTGGTCCTGAAAGATTTTTCAAAGGTTATGCTTAGAGGTTCTGCAATGGCAGTAGATAGCTTTTTTAAGAAGTAGGCACATATTCCATCCGGTCCAATAGATAGAGATGGTTCTAGATTGCCTAGTGCTTGTCAGCAATGTCTTCTGTAAAATCAGTATGTATTAGATCATTGTAGTTGTCTGTGGTTCGACTAGGAAATACTGGGCATGATCCATTGCTGTTACAAATACTGAGGCAAAGAATGTGTTAAGATGTTGTCTTTAATGGTGCCGTCGTTGCAGTCTTTACCATTAGTTTCCCAATCAGGGGTGATGGACCTTGAGTCTTTTAGTTTGTTGTTTACAAAATTGTAAAAAGCGCAGGTGGAATTGGTGTGCAGAAGGTTCTCAACTGTGCTAATAGTTTATAGAAGCTTCTTGTTTAATAGAAAGCTTGTTTAATAGAAAGCTTCTTGTTTATGTGATAATCGGTGAATTTGTCTTTATCTGGTGGCATAAAATTTGTACTGGCTTTTTGAAGTTGGAAACGTGACAGGTTTGTTTTTCTTCCAGAGTGATCTCTTTTTGGATTGAAGTTTCCTTATTGTTATGGGTAATATGTTGTAATGGTCTTCAACAGTATTGCATCCAGTGAATAGAGAATTGCCAATCAAGGGATGAGATATCGTTGTCTATAAGATCATAGTTACCTTTTTGAAGTTCTAATTGGGGATTTACATCATTGTGATTATTTTTGTGTGGGCATATGTTGAGATAAAAGTCATCAATTGTGGTCACTGTTGGAAAAGGGTTCTTCAGTTTGTTATTCGGTAAGATTAAATTCAAACTATTGCAGAAGATGAGATCGAGGCAGTTGTTAAGTCTAGTGTTGTTGGTTACAAGTTGTTCCAATCCCAGATTTGTAACAGCATTTGGTAGAAGTTGCATGTATGGGTTCAGTTGTACATTCGTTTAGGGTCCAGTTAATATGAGGAAGACTGAAGTCACCAAGAAAGATAAAAGCATTGGGCAGGATGTTGCCCATGTTAGTTGTGAATTTAGCTTGTTTACATGTTCAATGTCATAATCAGGTGTTCATGACATAGTAAGAATCAAAATATGATATTTAAGGATAGTTCACAGGTGATAGTCTCAGGAAGAGCAAGCTCCTGGTAAACTGGGATGTTTTTAGATGTAGGGTTTTTTTATAGAAGATAGCAGCACTACCTCCTCAACAAATTCATGATCTGATTGGTAAACATGACAGTCTCTTACTGTGGTAATGGAGTCAGGGGAGAGATGCATTGAGCCATGTTTCACAGACAAATTACGATGTTGAATTTAGCCATATTTAGTAAGAGGAAAAATTCAGGTATTTTATTCACAAGGCTTCTTGCATTGAGTAACTTGCATTTCAGGCCAGCTGTAGTTGGAACTGAGGTAGTTAGGGGTGTGCATATCTAGTCTTGGGTGATGGTGGATTGGTTGAAGTAGGGTTGTGGTTGAAGGTTAAAGCTGAGTTGTGGGTTGCGTGACTTACTTTTGATATAGTCAGCACAGGAGTCAATGTACAAATCCATTGTCTAGACATTTTTTGAGTTCTGTGCAGAGTACACGGGGGCGGCATGTTGCTGTATGGTTAGGTCAGGGCGAGAACGGAGGTTCTTATGATTGGTGTCACTTTTGGCAAGTGAATTTATAGTATAAATGAATTTTTGTTTGCTTGATTTATTTTTGCAAATGACCCTGCAGAAGTGTGGGGCCACAGAGCCATCTCTGTTTTTGAACTCTGGCCGATGAGGGAAAACTCCGATGTGGGAAACAAGTATTTAATCAGGGGGAGATGGTTGATGCTTGATAATCACTGATGATGATTGTTCGGGACAGTTGTGAAGTTATCATTGTCATTGATGTCCTCTAGACCAAATAGGATGGTGTTTGGACATTTCTGTTCATGCTCAACAGCTTCTCTGATGAGGATTGGATATCATTATTGTCTGATTTATGTTTTTTTGTGGATTGGGTTGTGGTTGTTGGGTAGAGATGTGGTTTGTAGCTATTGGATGTTCAGGTTTTGCGTTGTGCCTTTTTTTTCAAGGTTGGATAATATTTCTTTTTAAAGAGTCCAGGGATGCTATTATGGTGTCAAGGGATGTTATTTGTGTTTCTATGGTACCAAACTATTTCAACAGATCCAGTTTAGTCTGCCTGATTTGCAGAGATATGGAAACTCGTTGGATGATTCTAGGAATTGAATCATTTGCTTGGGTAATCCAAAGTAGTCATGATGAGCATATTTGTTACATTGAGAACATTTGATGGAATTTTCATTATCCTTTAGAGTTTTAGACATTTAAGGCATGCGCAGGAGTCTTGTGGTTCATTGGTGGGGATTACTTTCTCTTTAGGTTGTGGTTTGGCATTGGATTTTTTTCTTTGGCAAGGTAGGTTTCTAAAATGGTACATTGATTAAATTCCTTTATGAAACAATTTGGGTAATCAATATAGCCAATATCACACCAATCAATCAATTGCAATAATCTCTCTAGTCAAATAATTTTGCTAAGCAACAATCAGCCTAATCAACTAATTATACTAATAATTAGCTAATCAATTAATACACTAATCAATTAATTACACTAATCATTAAATCACACTGTTCAATTAAATTCACTAAATCACTAATTTTACTAATAACTTAAATTACATGAATCTTGATCTTTTAAACTAATCAGTAATCACACCATTTGCACAAAACACTCTAATCACACTAATCAATTAAAACAATAAATCAATTAAACCATTAATAAATTATTTTATAGAAATTGATTATCTAATCATTGATATAGGTGATGAGGTAGAAAAGTTGTAAGTTTTGAGGTAATGAATTAATCAGTGTTTGATTAAAGTAATGAGGTAGTTTTGAGAGTCTGCAAGGAAAGGGTTAATTGTTTTACTAGCAGCTGTTATTTCTTGGGTGGGAAGGATTTATTGCTCAGATGGCTGCTGTTATTGCGCTGTAAACAATAGACTGTAACAGGATGTTCAAAAGCACTCTGGATTAATGAAAGAGAGCAAAACTTGCTGAATTAAAATATTTTAACTACAATCAATATGTCTCTGAATAAGATTGTTTTCCGATAGTTTCCCAAAGTTCTTCAAGTTGAGTCGTAGTAAAAATACAAACCAGAAATTTGGGTTAACCAATCCAATATGTTCTTTACTTTTAAAGTTACTTCTAGCTGCAATATCTTTTCTTTCTTTACTAAATCTGACAGTTGCTTCTGATCATTAATTGCAGCTAATTTACTCCTTTGAGTCACACTTTCCAAGGAAAATTCCACTGTAGAAATTGGAGTGATTCTTACCAAGACTAAGCATGCTGTTACAAGATCTTTCCTTTCTTTTTCATTTCCATCTCAGCTGCCTTCCCGGCTTCGATTCAGCCATGCTGGTGATTCTCTTTATAGTTCGGATGGACAGGTTTTCTTTGGGTTAGTCAAGGAGACTCTCCTCTCCTTGCAACTACTGAAGCATCCCCTCTTAATCTCATTTCTACCTCTGCTATCTGGTATTCATCTAGTTTCAGATCAAAGGAAGTTTATAGAATTAATGTATTCTGCTATTTCTGAAATTATTTCCTGGAAATCCATAGTTTCCCCCTCCTCCCGGGTTCCTTATATTCAGAGCTCTCAACTGATAGAGAGAATGCAATTGTGCTCCCCAAAAGCTCTGAGACATATTCAACAAATATCTGGGAAGTCAATCTAAGCTGAAATGGGAATAGCAATATATTCACAAAAGTGGATGAAATGTAAGCATTGAATTTGAAATAGTGAGTATGTAATATATTTAATAAGGGTCTCATATTTATCTTCCCAAAGGACAGAACATGTTGGTGGTGTCCCTACTGCTACAAGAATAATCTTAACCGTTTATCTATGCTCGTCTCCCTAGACACGTTATTGCATGTGTTGATTCTATCCATAATTATTCAAAGTCTGTTTTGTTTTACTCTTGTTTACTCTTCTAATAGAGTTATGGCTTGTTAATTTCAGTTATTGCTCTTTATCTCATTATTTCTTTAGGTTCAATATATTACAAAAAATTAACATTATTAAAAAATGAAATCAATGTTGCTTTAAAAATGGAATTAATTGGAATGATGTGTGTGTATGTATATGTATATTTGTGTGTGTATTCACACAGACACAGACACACATGCACACAGACACACACAGACACAGACACAAAGAGACACAGACACACACAGAAACACATATATGTTTATGTATAAAATTCCACAAGAGGTCTCTCTTCTTCCATCATAGAAACATATAATTTGTCTGACTATAAAATAAAATAATAAATTTCCATTTGGTAAATCTTGAATAGTTGGAAGCAAAGCAAGGTTAGATCTGGGAAAACAGGAATCCCAGGGCAATAAACTATCCTTGAGTCCAATTTGTTTTTCCAAAGATCGCTTCTACATTTCCCAGAAAAGAGACCTGCTGGACTTAAGGAAAAGTTTTCAGTTTGCCATACTGATGAAAGAGAAAGCTGTATCAACCAGTGACTTTAGTACCATAAAATATAATTTTGCACATCATTATCTTACATTTTGCATTGGATTCCTGCGTATTATTTTTATGAAGCACAAGTAGCTGATATTAATGAGCTAGAGATCAATGGTCATACAAATCACTATTAAGACTTCCAAGTTTTTTTCTTGTTCATCCCATACTTTCATACAATCAATATCTATGTCAGATATTAATACAGAATTTGAAACATATTTGAATGTCCTCTGAATGCCATTTATGTATCGCATGATAGTGATTGCTTGGTGATTTGGGTTTTTTCTAAATAGGGATGGAGTGTCTGTTTGCAGTTTTAGAAAAACATTTGCAGAATATAAATTACTGTATTTATAATTAATCATTTTCTAGACCAGTGTTACTAAAATAAAAAAATGCAAATACTTGGAAAATTTCATAAGATCAGAGAATATTCTGCTCATTTTCCCCTTCTCAAACATTATGATAATTTGGAGATATTTGCTGTTCCAGATTTCATACAGTCTAACAATTTTTTTGAAGGAAAGCTAGAGTTTTGCCAAACGTCTTTCCAAATTTTTTCTGGTTGTGTAGTATTTGAAATTCCACTTCCTTGCTGCTTTTTCATTTTAAGGTTCTATTTCTTCTTGTTGAATGTAGTGGAGAAAACCCAAGCAGCAGATTCACACTAATAAAAACTATTGTAATGCTGGCCACTCTAGATATAAATATAATCATACATTTGACATCTTCCTTTGAAGCCAAGGACCTATATGCCATATTACAATCTGCATTTCAAAAGCAGCTCTTTGGTCAGAATGGAATCCAAATTCAAAATTCTGCCTACCCTGTGCAATTGCTTCCATATTTGTTTGTATCCTGATAATAGTGAAGTGGTTTGAATTTACCAAAAAGGAAGACCTCTGCAGTATATAATTGTGATGGACTATAGTGAAGCTATAGTTAAGAAAGAGAAGCACATTCCAATGAAGTGAATGAGACAAAAGGCAACACAGTCCAGAACTGGACAGGAAACAGAGGAAGAGAGTTAGGGTAGCCTCTCCTTAGAATTTCCCAAGGTATATCTGTTAGGCTGCAAAGACTAAGGGTTCAGTGTGCCAGGATTCTGTCTATTGGATTTAAGCAAATAAGGAACTGAACTTTGGCTGGCTTATTTTATGTCACTAGTGGGCTTGTACGGACAGTAATAATATATAAGCAAATACATCTCCCCACCTCAATGTGCATTAGTGCATTACAAAAGTATCTGTGTTTGCTATCATCATTATTAATTTTAAAAAATTGATTTTATGCTTAGTATAAACCAATACAGCTCAGTGAGATTTGATCCCTGCTATGTGTGACCTGCTTCTTAACACTCTGTTGTAATGCACTTCCTGTGCCTCTGTGCTTTATAATTAATGCAAGTATGCATATTTACAATTGAATATCACCATGGAAAGCATCATAAAAAATGGAAAAAAGAACGCTTACAGTAGTGGTTTGTTTCAAACCTTCAAGCACCAGATAGTTTGTTTCCATCTGACCCTGGCCATGTAATGCCAAATTTAAAAAAGAAAAGAAAGCACATCTCCAAGATAATCAGGGAACACCTTTTTCCTTTTACTCCCTTGAAACTGGTGATTTGAGCCATTATATAGAGTGTTGACTTTTGTGTTAGTCAGCCATATCTCCGTTTTCATTTGGGTGATTTTATATGGGATTTTTAAAGGCTATTAGGAATTCATGAGCTGGGGAGAGCTACTAAAATTGAATTTCCCCCAAGCCAATATGATGTGGTCGACATGTAATCATTCATTTGCTCACTGATGCATTATCTAGAGTGATTGGGATGTTCCTTCTGGTATGTTCTTTGCACAAAAAAAGAAAAAAAGAAAAGCAACCAGGGAAGCAGGCAAGCAAGCAGTGATTTACTGTCTGTTTGAAGGTAAGTAGCTTTATAGAGAAAAGTTGATCTAACCCTATTCCTGTTGAGAGGCTACAAAACAATACTGTGCTGCTACTGCTGATGTTTTTCTCTCACAAACCTCTCATGCCTGATAAATCATTGATATTGTGGCACAGCAGGGAGCTAAAAACATGTTTTTGAGCTACTACTTACATTCAGAGGAAATTAACATCATCTTTGCTGTGTAAGGCAACAACTACTAGCTTTAAACCTGGAGATTCTAGGAAAATTCTCCTCATTTTACATTTTTCTTCTCAGCAAAATTTGTTAAGGCAAAAGGAAAAGACAAAAAGTTTCCCTTGTTAACTGGGATCACAAATCCTGTGGAAAATGGGAACTCTTGTCAATGTTTTATTAAATGTTGATAGGTTTATTCTATAAATTCCTCCAAGTCCTGCTGTGTTGCCTCCTTGTGGTGGGGGGAATGTTCCTAGGAGGGATATGTGAAGAATGTGAGGTGTGTGTACCAACAGTATATATTCCCCGCAGGTTTACCCATGCATGAAGGTCATTCCAGCTGCCCAGCTAAAGTAAGCAGAAACCTGTCTTGGCCAGTAGCAATACAGAAAGATACCAGAAGCAGATGATCACTTTACTGACAATAACAAAGGCACAAACTCAAACTCAAACTCAAAGAATGCAATGGTAAATCACTGTGCAGCAGAATGCAATGGTAAAAATCACTATTTTTACTGAGAAAACCATATGGATAGAAAATATAAAATGATTGGCATCTAGTGCCAGATGATGGCCTTCAAGTAAGATGGCACTCAACATGTCAGTGAGGGATGGAGTGCTGAAGATTTTTCAGAATAGTAATTGTTTTTATGACATGGCTACTTTAAATTCTTTGGGATGTAGAGTTGCTGATGTTGTCACACAGGAAAAGAAAATCTGGAGCTGCAAAGATAGAATTATTATAGATAATGGAATGTAAAAAGCATGAACATAGGAAAGCTCAATATATACAAGTAAAACAAAACAAATTGATATCTTCAGTATCAGTGACTTGAGAACTGGACATTTTCAGCCAGATGATCAAACAGTTTATTATTCAGGATATGAAAAACAAAAGATGAACCATGTTGGTTTTATAGTTAGGAAGAACTTAGCAAGAACAGCATTTGGCAACACTGCAATCTATAACCAAATAATATCATAATACAGAATAGAATACAGTAAGAGAGTTGGAAGGGAGTTTGGAGGTCTTCTAGTACAATCCCCTGCTTAAGCAAGAGACCCTATACCATTCTGGACAAATGGTTGTCCAATGAAAAATTTCCAGTAATGGAACACCCAGAACTTTTGGACATAAGCTGTTCCACTGGTTAATTGTTCTCTAATTGTCAGGACATTTCTTGCTAGCTATATGTTGGATATCTCCTTCATAAGTTTCCATCTGTTACTTCTTGTCCTGCCCTCTCCAGGTGCTTTGGAGAGAAGAATAGGTTGGTCCCTTCTTCTCTGTGACAGTGTCTAAAATATTGGAAGACTGCTGTCATGTCACCTTAGTCCTTCTCTTCATTAGACTAGACACATATTCTGTTCCTGTAACCATTCATCAAATGCTTTAGCAACTAGGCTTCATGGACATCTTATTAATATGACAGTTATTCACGTTTATACTTCAACCACTGATGCAGTAGGAGACGAGGTTTTATAATCAAGTTCAATTTGAAATCAGCAGAACTTGCTTGTGTTTTGAGACTGGATTCTCAATGTTGGAACAATAAAAGAAACTATAGTTGAATTCTATGACTTAGGAAATCATAATGAACCTGCAATACTGTACTATAGAAATGTTAAGTTACTGCGAGTGTGCAATTGTTTTGTTTTACTGGCTGATAAGTAGCAGATGATAGAAAAATTATTCTTTTGGAATCCTAGCACTTTGTCCTCATTCTTTATTGATTTTTGCTAGGAGGAATAAAGTGGAGATATTGCTTAAAGCAGTGTAATCATGGTCATTGTAGGGCATGGGTATATGTGGCAAAAATGTAACAGTTTACAAATTAAGTATGAAACACTAGTGTAATATGTATTTCGGATAGTACAGATTCCACTGAGAAATATATTCTTGAGCAGGGTGAGAACTGAGTGAAGAAAACTATAAAAGGAAATATTATAAATGTTATGTAGTAGGTATAAATGTTAATAATATCAGAATCATTGACCTGAAGGCACTCTGTTGCATGTAGCCTCCAAAAGCCATGAGTGTGACCTCCAGATTTCCTGTAGAATTTATCATTCTTAGTTGTCATTTTTAATATAACATACCAACAAAATTATTTAATTACATTGAAGATAGGTCTCTGTAAACTTGAATTCAAGAAGACTACATGGATATGCCTGTGTAACTTTCTTGGCAACTATATAAAATTGATTTCCACTTCTGAGACTTTTTTTTAGTTCAGTTAATGCAATAATGAGTAATTTGAAATGTAAGTGAAACCAGATTTGGGTTTTGTCCTTATCCCAGATGGCTCTACCTTATTTTTTGTGATATAAAACCATCCCAATATTCCACTTAAAAGCCAAATTGAGCCAACAATGGTACACATCTTAACGTGGATATAATTACTGTTTGTTTTATGAGGTCTATTCAGGTATTGAAAAAATTATGCGTATGAGTCAAAAATTGAGACAAATCATGTAAGCATTCTCAAAATGACACGAAAAAAGAGGAATATTCCCTGTATTTATCTTGAGTACTGAATGCTATAGGAAAATGTTTTAGATTAAAAATTTGTAAAATTAAGGGAAAGGGAATATTCTTACTAGTTTTGTAGGATAATCAGAAAGTAGACAGATTTAATTTAAACTTCATGATGTGAAATAGGCATGCCTATTCGTATGGAATAATCATTCTTTGTGTTTTCCATGGCTTCAGATGTCTCACAGTTATATGTCAAACTACAAAGCATAGCTTTTCTCTGTTATAACTGAACAGTAGATTAGATTACCAGTCAATTATGGCATTGGAGCACTTCAGACCAGACTGAAATGTGACAGATTAATAAAACCTATAGGCAATCTTGTATATTGCTGTTGCTGTTGGCCACAGATAAAACATTATCTATAGAAAAAAATTTGTTGATGGACAAGTTCTCCTGAAATCCATAAAGGTATATGATTGACTGTATTATACAAATAAATTATGTGCTTTTGGTGTGTCTCATAAAGCAGTAAATTTGGAATACAACAAAACTTTCAAATGGGAATTTTTAGATCCTTTCAATACCATGGATAGCTCCAGACAATCCAGCGTTATGTGGGAAGATGACCTTTATGAACATTTTGGTGCTGCAATATTTCATTATTTAAAGACTTTGTTCACAATGTGCATAATTTAGAATGATATGCTTATTTGCACAATTTATAATAACAATGAACAGACTTTTGGTTACTCTTCCTTGAATCTGCTTTGCTATTTTCAATCCAATTTTTTTGTATACAACATAATTGTAAATAATTTACAAAATACAAATTTCCACAATAAAATGATTACTGTAATCAGATTGAAAAACTACTGGCCATTTAATCAAAGATATCACTTTATTGATCATTCTTTGAAGTGTAGTAGGGTACACTTTAAAAAAAAAAGCCATCTCAGCAATTTATTTATTTTTTTGTCCTTCCAAGTTTAGTGTCTTTATATACTAACTAGGTTGGCTATTTTCATTCTGACTGCTTCTTGGATTTTCCTTTTGTATACATTGAATTAAAAATATGACATTTTTGTGTGATCTGCCACAATACTTCATTGATTCTTTAGTCAATATTTCAGGATCTTCTAATATTCTGCTAACTTGGTGTTGAGTGCTTGTCCTGTTTCTCCTTTGCATATTTTATTGATCTAATAATTGGGTGGACATTGAAGGTCAGCTCCCAAAAAACCCTTCCAATCCCAACCTTATAAAATAAATTGCATGGTTTTTTTTATCATTTTGAGATGGGAAGCATGAAGAGGTATAGCTACATATTAAATTATGTTAAATTAAATATGCATCCTCCCTCTATATGATTCAGCCAGTTTGTTTCACTAGCCTGCCTACTTGTCCTCCACCCCCCCAAAAAAAAACATTAAGTGCAGTTCTAGCCATAAAAAAATGATTATCCATGTCTTAAACAATATTTCACATTGTTTTGATTTGGTGACAAATACTCCAGTGCAGCACAGAATATGTAGCACTGTGGACAAAAATCTCTGGCTCAAAGATTATTGGAAATGGGGTTTGCTATTTGAAGCTGAATTTTTGACCTTATGTTTATGCATTGAATTTCTCTTCCTTTTAGAGACAGGAGAAGATAAAATGTGATATAATACTGAAGAATCAGCTGTCTTGTTAGCAGGTTTTTCATGTTATCAAGAGATAGCAGGACAGTTTGGAATTTATTTCACTCTTGTGAAAAGTTGAGGTGGGGAGATGAAGCTTGCAAGAAAATAGCATGGGATTATGTCTCATATGGAGCCTTCCTAATTGTATTCACACATCCCAGACTCTTTGGACTCCATGGTCTGTGTCCCAAAGAAAGGTGAAGAAGCTGAAATCAATTTCATACATAGTTGAATTGACAGATACTAGTTGAACTGTTGAGGCAGAGTTTTAAGGTAAAAGAAGTCTTGGGCAAGGTAGTTGCTAGTGAGTGCATGTAAATGAGTTTAGACTTTCCCTTTCAACACTAGAACTTACTATTAATGCCTGGGAATTTCCAAGTTGTTTCAGGGCTGTTCAATTTTCCATTTCTATGGAAAACTGAATGCAGCACGAACTAACAACTGCATATTTTAAATGATTTATCACCGCTGGAATAGGAGATCTTATTCACTGAATTGCCTCCTTTCTGCAGTTTATCTGTGGCTTGCAGATATGTAGTATAATTATGGCTAATATTTCTATATTATTAATTATTCTAACATCCACTTCATACAATACTTGACCACAGGATTTATATACAAGATATTTTCATAAGTAGATACATCATTACTAAGCATAAGAGCAAATAGGTTTGTAACAAAAATGAGAAGCAGATACATCATATGACACAGAACATAGTGTGATAGAATTGGAAGGACCTTGGAGTCCAACCCCCTGCTTGAGCAGGAAACCCTATATGATGTCAGATAAATGGCTGTCCAGTCTCTTTTGAAATCCTCCAGTGATGGGTCACCCGCAATTTCTGAAAGCAAGCTATTCCATTGGATGATTGCGCTCACCAGTAGAAAATTTCTTCTTAGTTCTAGGTTGCTCTTCTTCTTGATTAATTTCTGTCCATTGTTTCTTAACTTGCCTTCAGGTACTTTGGAAAATAGTTTGACTCCCCCTCTTATTTGTAGGAGCCCCTCAAATATTGGAACATTGCTATCATGTCTCTCTTAATTCTTCTTTTCATTAAAATAGACCTACTCAGTTCATGTAAATGTTCTTTGTAGGTTGTTGCCTCCAGCCCCCTAATCATTCTTCTTGTTCTTCTTTGCACTCTTTCCAAAATCTCAATGTTTTTTTTTAATATTGTGGTGGCCAGAACTGGATGTAATATTCCAAGTGTAGCCTATCTATGGCTTTGTAAAGGAATACTAGAACTTCATGTTATCTTGATTCTATCCCTTTATTAATGCAGTCTACGATTGCATTGGCTCTTTTGGCTGCCGTCGCACACTGTTGGCACATATTTACATCTTTGACTGCTGTCTTGTTTATTTTTGAAGCCATTGTACTTGAGGAAATCAAGAAATGCAAAGGACTATATGTAAGTCCAAGTAAAACAACAACTTTTAAACAGCTTTTTAATTTAATTAACATGAATGTATTAATGACTGCCCATCACTGGAAACAAATCAGAAGAGTGAACTAGCCAATAAAAAGTTAAAATGTTCACCTGATGCATTTTTCCCAATAAGGAAATGCTGTTTGCTTCATTTAGTTTTCAATAATTGAGACCAAATATTTATTAGCAGTTCTATTTTAATTTTTTTTAAAGCTTCCTTCTAATTATATTAGTTGCCATGCCAACATTGCAAGAAGATTGCATCATTTTTGTGTTGCCTCTTATGCAAAGCTCATGAAATATCCGCAAATCCAGTCTGTTTTGCTTCCAAAAGAGTCATATATCTATTTTGGTATTTATAAGCATCTTAGGGGAAAAATTACAACCTTGAGAAATGAAAAATGCAAAAAGTGAATATTTCTCTCTCTCTGTGTGTGTGTGTGTGTGTGAATATCTGTCTGTCTGTCTGTTTAACCCTATCTATTTGTTCTTTTAATTGCTGGATATTTCCCAATGACTCCAAATAAATGTTGTTTTTTAAATAGTGGAATATTTTGTGGAATGTAAAATGATATCCACAAGTAAAATTTCTTGTTGCTTTTTCTGCTAGAGGAATCTCTCAGGGATTTATACATAATTAATTCATATTTTATAAAAACATAATTATTTTTGAAAAGAGCTTTATACCTAATCAAAGATATCAAGCATTAGAATACGTGACTACTATTTACTTGTTCTGTGCATGGATTTATTTCCAAGGACAAGAATTTTGAGTAATTTGTAGATGTCCATGTAGCATTTTTTGAGAACACTTCCAAGCAGCAGCACTTTTTCTAGGAATCTTTTACTGGAGAAACGATGCATTTGGTATCAACAGTAGATACCCATATGATTATAATATTATTATGCTCTTGAATGTAGATACCTATATAGCCTTTTTATTTACTGCATATTCTTAGTCTGACCAACACCACATAAAAGAATAGGCTCAAAATAGCCCAAATCAAGATGCATTAGAATAAATATAATTAATCATTGGTGATTGGATAAAGTGCTGCTGATTTTAATAGGTTTACTTTAAAAATATTTAAACTCCAGTTCAAGTTCCATATTCCTTAATATGCTAAACCAGATGCTGTGTTGTAACATTCTGTGACCAGCACATCCTTTTCATTTATCAATTAGGTCCCAAACGATTATAATTCATACAAAATCATGACCTTTATAATATGCTATTTGAAATTATGAAGAATCCATCTATTTGTAATGAGGTCATTATTTGGCCCATCGTTCTGTTCACTAGATGGGATATAAGAATCTACAAAGCAATAGTTATGTTGCACTATTATTCATCTTCCTCAGTGACCTAAGTAAGAATCTTATTTGCCAGTTGAGTTTTCATTGACCTTTACTCACACAGATGTATACACCTAATTTGGATCACAGAACAAAATACCATGGCAGACATAAATCAGAGGAAATACAGAACACATTCGTTATCCTACAGAGCCTCTGTATAGATACTCTTGTTCTTCAGTTTATGCTCTCAGTGGGTTGAATTATAGCAATGCATTTTGAGCATCTTTGTGTACTAGTATCCCCATAGACTTAATATGCATATAGTATCTCTTCAGCTCCTTAGTATGCTCTTACAATCAGTTGCATTGTATCAACATTTTTCTCATATAGAAAATGTTTAATTCTGAAATAAAAATATACATAGAAAAATATGTTGCAGTTAATGTGAACTATCCCTTACTAATACTTGTTCAGTATTATCATTCCAGGATTTTGTATTCATTTTCAATTCTATACAGTGTCCTGCTCAAATGTTAAATTTAAACATCTAGGAGAGAATTCATATTTATTTATCACAACCAGATAGAAAATGAATATAAATTTGCTGGTTGTTGTTTTTTTGTTTTTATCACCCCCCAGAAATCTTAACTTATATTTTTAACCACAACAGAATCAAGGAAGACTATAACCATTGATAGAAGACTCAGAGTCAGCCTACCTTGTAATCAGAATGAATTATTACATAGAATCCAGAGTTATGATAATCTAGTACATTAATCTGGATTTGAAAAGAAAAAAGTGATTCACAGTACATATGACGTCTGGGCTGCATCTGTCAGCAACTCCTAAAAATATCAATGTGGTTTTGTGGATACTTCTCCTCTTGGAATCAGAATTACTATATATTCTTTCAATACAAGACTTAACTATAGCCACAGACCTAACATGAAATAAAAGCAGGCACCAGAGTGATTTTCATGGAAGTTATAAATTATTTCCATCTCTTCAAAGGTACAACAGAAATACATCAATGGTTCAGAAACATCAGTTTGTCTCGAAGTAGTTTGTAGACACCAAGAATATTAACTGTTACATTCTGACTAAAATGGGTATCAATTTAGGGAGTGGGGAATCAATATTCTGGTGGTTGCTTTTAAAACCCCAAAAGACTAATTAGCTGAACATGTATGCAGTATTCAATTATTAGCCTTATTTGGTCTTAATTCTATGGTTATTCGGGTTTTCTCCCGCGTAGAATTGGAAGTATCTAGGCAACGTTTCGATGAAGTCTTATTCATCATCTTC
>BHFT01026742.1:0-38832 GCA_004320025.1 Laticauda laticaudata
ATAGAGCGTATGAAAGACGTACGCAGTGAGTACACAATGGATGCATCACGTTTTCCAACGGATGGCAAGCTTTTTTTTCCATTTTATATCCTCTTTGCATCCGTTGGTTCAGTGTGACAGGGGCTTTAAATGCTACTGTCTCTTTATGACAAGGGTCTAAGACTCTGGTCTATGACCACTTTGGAAATCAACATTTACTAAGAGGTGGTAGTTTATTTTATTTAAAAAATTGTTTTTTTGAATTTTCTGTGAATCATTTTGCACCTGCTTCTTTTTCTTAAAATGGGTACAAGCACACCAACTGTATTGTATTCTTTACTTAAGACTATTTCAATAATATGTTTGAAATTGTTATTAATTGTTATAAATTGTTATTAAACCTTGTTTAAACTTTCATATTTATCTTTCAAAATATTTACATTTATCCATACATCTTTCTTTATGTACAAATATTGATAACAGTTCATAATTTGCACTGATCAAAGTGTTTGGATTGAAAGTCTTAATGCAACTTAAAGGATCTCATTCATTTCTAAAGAATAGAACAGACATTTATTTATCATTGCAACAAACAATTATTTGATTGTTTGGAACTACCTGGTATTAACTACTAAGAGTGAGTTCAGCTTGTCTCTGAAATATTCATGTATTTGCAGCATTTCTATTGGCATGGCAAATAATAGTATATCCAAATAATAGTATATACATAGTCTTTGGAATAGCCTTGGTGGCGCAGGTAGCTCTGCTACAGCCAGCTGCCTGCAATTTGGCAGATCGAATCTCACCAGGCTCAAGGTTAACTCAGCCTTCCATCCTTCCAAGGTGGGTAAAATGAGGACCCAAATTGTTGGGGGCAATATGTTGACTCTAAACCACTTAGAGAGGGCTATAAAGCATTATAAAGCAGTATATAAGTCTAAGTGTTATTGTTCTATCTGTAAAAGAGAATATATTGGTGAAGATAAATATTTTTCCTAGTGGGTATAATAGTTCACCTGCAAAGAGGCATAATTCTTAAAGATCTTTTCTAAGACTTGTTTCAAAATAAAATTTCTGATCATGTTGCTTCCTCATTTTCTGATCAATGTGAAAAATCTGTTTGAGTATGAGTACTAGAGCTAGTTTGGTCTCGTGTTTAGTCTAGGCCAGACATCAGGAGATCATGATTCAGCATTAGCTATAAAAGCTAATTGAGTGACCTTGAGCCAGCCACACATGCTCAGCCCAACTCACCTCACAGGGTTGTTGTGGGGAAAATAGGAGGAGGAAGGAGTATTAAGTATGTTCACCAGCTTGAGTTGTTTATGATAATAATAAAAATAATTAAAAAGTGCTATATAAATTTAACAAAACAAACAAACAAACAGATTTAAGAGAAGGATAGGAGCTCACTGATTCCATTTGTAATATTGTATTCATTCAAATCAAGGTTTTCTATAGTTGTTGCCATACAGAACTAATAGAGATGACAAGCTAAATAATGAAGAAAAAATGACAGCAGCTATCTAAAACCCAAATTGCAGGAATTGTGTAAAGCCGAGCAAACCCAATCTTTTGATTAAAAAGGCATATTAACATATTGGAAAATTTGAGAAACTCTGCTTTATGAACTTGGAAATATGCGCCAGAAAATGGACTGTTGGCTGTGACTGAGTGAATGATTGAAAATAATTCCTCTAGTTTTAATACATATTATTAACAACATCTGATTGTTTTCAGGATGGGATAGAGTTTGTTGTAGGAGTTGTTTGCATGAAAACTGTAATATTATCCTATAATTTTCCTTGTGTTAAGCCTTCTTCAATTTAGTTCCTCAGAGAAATTGAGCCTCATGGGGAATGGGCTGATAGGACTTGCAATCCAAGTCTAAGGAGGATCTAACCCACCTGGGGAAGATATTCTTGTATTTCATCTAGCTGTTGTTCAAGTTTGAATGCAGAGATTGACAGGTGACGGTTGGTCTCTTTGTTCTTTATGCACCTATTTTCAGTCTCTAATTCAGCTGAGCATATTACATATATTATATAACTCTTTCCCTGAGATATTTTCTGCTCCCTATTTTATATTTAATCATGAATGCCAATCTCTGTTATTGCCTGAAAGAAGCATGGCATTTGTCATAGATGGAACAAGGTATTTTGGGGAGGGAGATAGCGGGGTGGGGTGGGGAGGTTTGGCATATAGAGAGTCTGGAACAATTTTCAAAAACTGCCAGATGGATCATTTCCCCCCTTTTCCACTCTCAAGATAGTATGATTAAAGGAGTTCTAAATCTTTATTGTTTCAGGCTAAGGTAGCTGAATATTCTTCCAGCTGTTCAAAGTGCTCATGAGCTGTGCTGCAAAGTTTCTAATGTACTGACTCACCAAACTATTTGAGAATGCAAGGAAGCCAATAATCTTAATTGTATTTCACCTTGGCCAACAGTAAGTGGATATCAACTTTATAATTTTGCATAGATCACCAAGTATGTTGTCAATTCTGTATATTTGTTGGTGGGTTTGTATATTTATATTGTTTGCCACCTTTTGCCAGAGGGTGTTTTTCAAAGATGTAATGTGCTGTGCACAGGAAAGGGATTTCATTATGTTGATACCTTATTTGCAGAGCTCATTCTGGAAAAAAATGGTGTGCCTTCCACAAGCAGGTCTTTAGAAATCAATAACTTGTTGCTTCAGGGCACCAACTATATGTATCACTGCAATCTACCCAAGACTTTGCAAACAAGCAAATATATTCAGTAAACCAATGGGAAGGAAGTTTGCTCTCAACACTGAGTGAAACTACAGAACTGATGAGGTATTAGAGAAACCTGAAATGTACTGAAATTTTCTTACTATCTTCCCTTTTGACCACTTGCTTTATACTTGAATGGCATGTTTTTTAAAAGAAAATTTCATTCTCCTTCACTGCCTCTTTCTCTGAATGTATTGTATGCAGTAGATATTGTCAAATCTTTAATTAGCCACTACATTATCCGGAGACTTTGTATACAAAATGAAATGTGGTATTAATACTGTTTATTATTATTTTTAATAAAAGTAATGTAGTCGTTCTAAAAAGAGGGATAAAAGTATCCATGTAATCCTTCTATCTCTCTGTCGTGACGTAAATATTTCCTTTTGTGAAAATGTGGTGAAATGGTTCAGCAAAAGTAGAACAGGATAACACAGATGTTTGAAGGTCCCAAAACAAAGCCTCATGAGAAAAAAAGGCTAAAAGTGATGGATATACCCAGCCATGAGCAGAGGTGACTGAGCAGGATATGTTGGTACTTTTCCATTCTCTGAAAGGATGTTACATAGAAGATTAGGACTGATTCTTTCATTCCAGAATACAAGGCATGGATTCATGGAAAGAAAGATTTTGATTGAATGTTAGATAAAACTCCCTAATAGGAACAGCAGTTCAAGAGTGGAACTGAATACCCACAGAGGGATTTGGATTCAATGGTCTAAATCAGTATTTCTCAGCTTTAGCGACTTTAAAACATGTGGACTTCAGCTTCCAGAAATTCCCAGCCAGCATACTGGCTGAGGAATTCTGGAACTTGAAGTCTACACATCTTAAAATTGCCACGGTTGAGAACTACTGATCTAAATGACTCCCTTCAGCTCCATGGTTCTAGTCCTTAATTACATCATAAGTAGCCAGGGCTGAGGTTCTCACATGTTTATTTATTTTCCTTATTAAACCTAGAAGGCAAGCCAACTCTGTAAGACTCTGGGACTATCCAATATTAAAATGGTAAGAACAAGACAATAACATGAAAAACATTCCTTGTAACAGCTAAAATCCTATAAGGGGTTTGACATCCATCCTAACCCCACGCCTAGGGAAACAGCCAGATTTTCAAGAACTTCATACATATCATTGGGGTGAGAGCCATATGGAGCTCATCTTTTTGACTGGGACCATTAAAAAAATAGTAATAGTTTGTGACAGATAGTCTTCTGCATTAATGTGAAAACCTCATTTCCACCCAGTAGTGACTTAAAAAAAAAAGCAACTAAAAGGGAAAAAGAAGCATGGTTGACTTGTATAGATAAGGCTTTCATTTCCACAAGAAAGTAACATTTAGATAATTGCTCCTGCAAACAGAATAGTTGAAAGAATGTTAACTGAGTCCAGTTTAGACCAGATTAGCATAAAAAAGGCTGATAAAGGGTGATGACAGCCCTTTTATATTACTTGCTTTACTTTAAGCATATGTCAGCAATGTACAAATGGTGGCAGCTGTTCCATATTAACATACTTCAAATAGGCTATTCCTATTGGACAATAAATACCCATAGCTGATTGGCTATTTTCCTCCGAGCTGATTGGCCATCATAGCAGGGCTATGATTGCAATACAGCGGTGGGAAAAACAAGTAGCCGTCATTGGACACTAGCTGCGAGCAGGCTCTCTAGTAAAAGAAGCTGCCGCGGCTCCTGGTTAGATCGGACTTTAAGATCTAAATAAAAGAGGCTGAATTACGCTGATCTCTGAGTCTCAATTCCCGCGAACTGACACATGGCTAACGAATGGGATACTGAGAAAGAGATCAGTGAGCACGTGGGCATCGAGAAACCGAAGCAGACGAAATGGCTGGAACCAACTCGCAACCCGCACGCTTCAAAACCAGCAGCAAAGACTGGGAATCCACATCGATAGATTCTCGTGTTCCTTGGAGAGTAACGACTGCAAGGAATCTTGGACAATCACAAAAGAGCTTATCCTAATCACAACTGTGGGCCCACAGTGTTTAAGCATGGCCAAGGGCACTAGCAAAAAACCAGACAACGTTAAGCAAAATGGCCTGGCCAGAACCTGGAGAAGCTGCTGAGGGCTCATACGCACCGACCATCTCCAGCCTCATCAGGAGAACAAATTTTATTAAATGGGACCAGAAGAAGGTGATAGCAACACAGATTTTGTAGCCCTCTCAGGGACATTGGAGGAACATGCGAATTCCTGAACATGGACGAAGCCATGAGGATTCGCTGTGGTACTTGACTGAGAGACCTTACCCTAAAAGCACTGACTGCTGGACCCAACCAACAGATCACCGTTACCGAGGCATTGCTAAAGCCACGGCACGTAGAAGGCACAAAAAAATGCAGCGGCAAAAATCAGCAAATGGAACTCCCAACCCGCCAAAGACTCAACCTGAAACAAATCAGGCACCAAGAATAAAATAGAAAGCACACACATTTCACAGACAGCGATACGGTCAGAATCGATGAGAAGAAGAAGAAAGCCATAGGCTCCAGCTGAGTGAATAGCAGTGAAAATGAAATGGTCATATCCGGGGTTCC
This sequence comes from Laticauda laticaudata, assembly GCA_004320025.1. Lineage (NCBI taxonomy): Eukaryota > Metazoa > Chordata > Lepidosauria > Squamata > Elapidae > Laticauda > Laticauda laticaudata. Next base: position 5,301 of record BHFT01026742.1, read on the forward strand.
AGGTGCCGTTGCGGAGGAGCGTTCGGGAGACAAACCACCCCATTCGGAGTGCCGGTCTTAGATGTGTTTGCCGATTACTTGCGAACAGGAGGGGCCATCATCGCACGTGTATGCAGAAACCGCGAAGCTACAGCCCAGAAGAAGGGGCAAACACCCCCCGAGACAGAAAAGAAGAGGACGAGTGTGGAACCAGAAAATTGGCGAAGGCAAAGGGAAGCGGCAAAGGCGAGCCTACAGGAAAGAAGAAACGCATCAGACCTATCACCATCGCGCCATGTCCAACGTGACTAATGGCCGAAAGGTACATGTGATGGTCAGAGTCAAGAGGCTAAAAAGCAAAAATGGAGGTCGATTCCGGATTGATACCCTATCGATTGGTCATCACTGGGACACCATCAAAAGACTAGTACGGCAATAGGCAAAGCCGAATTAGACAGCAAGCCACTGGATTTAAAAGACTACCAAGGCAACAGAATATACTGGTAGTACGGGCTTGGACACTTCCAGGTAACCATCATAGACTGGAACCAACCAACCTATTGTGAAATTTGGTGGTTGTTGACGCCCCTAGGATTTGGAGATGACCAAGGCATAACCTGCATCATCAACGAAACGGGAGGAGAACCTGATGAGAGGAGTTCTCAGGAACGTCTTCGATTGGAAACTTAGCAAGTCCCCCTAATCTCATCAATTTAAGATCCAACATAGCTCCAATTAGGCTGAAGGCGAGGCGAGTCCCTCACATTAAAAACTCAAAATTGACGAAAGAATTAAACAAACTTATAGAAACAGGCATGCCTGGAACAAATTGACCAATGCTAAATGGAGACCCCAATCGTGGACCGCAGTAAGCCGGATGGGATCCGTGAGGAATTTGTGGGACTACAAGGCCTAACCCTGAACCATCGCACTACAGCAAAGTGCATATCCTTGTTCCGGTAGTACAACACCTATTACCAACTCCCTGGGAAGGGCAAGGTTTCGCAAAACTCGACTTGCCCAAGCTTACCAACAATTGCCAGGAGACCCGGAACAGGCAGAGGCCCAAAGATCGTGATGCATAGAGAGTATTCAAGTACAAGTATATTGGAGTCAGCGTGCCCCTGGGGTTTTCAAAGCGCTAATGGAGCGGTGATTAAAGGGATAAAAGAGAGTCCCATACGTTTGATACATGCTTCATCTCTGCTAATGAAAGAAAAATATTAGAAGCCCGCCTCGAGAGTCCTGCAAAGGTTCCAAAAAAGCAGACTCAAGGAATAAAAAAGAAAAGTGTAATTGGCCACATAAAAAAGTCAAATTCCTGGAGTACCAAATTGAATAAAGAGGGCATCCACCCGCACAGAAAAAAGATCAAGCAATTCAAAGAGGGCACCTAACCAAAATAAGGTTTGAATTACAGCTTTTTGGGACTCATAAACTTTTACCAAGTCTTTCTGCCACAGAGGCAACTGCTGTGCAGAACGTCTACATAGACTCCTAAGGCAAATCGGCCGTTTGCTGGACCTGGGATGACGTGAAGAGACAGCGTTCCAGAACGATAAAGACCTCATCACCTCCGACGCGGTATTGATGCAAATAAGCGAGACATTACCGCTTACAGTTAGAATGCGATGCCATCACCGTTTGGCGTCGGGGCCGTTGCTTAGCCATGTTCCTGCCGGATGGCAGAAGAAAGCCCCCATTGCCTTCTACTCAAAAGGGACCCTCTCAAAAACTGAAAGGACTATAGCCAGTTGACAGAGCAGGCATTGGCGGCTAAATCTGGCGTAAAACTTCCATTAATAACTTTAGGTAGGACTTTTAACCCTTGTGACTGAACACAAACCCCTTTTTAGTATACTCCCTGAAACAGGCCACCCTAACATACTGTCCCGAGACATGAAAGTGGTCCGAATTTCTGAGCGCATACAACTATAGCCTAATCCATCGGGCCTGGAAAAAAAACATTTCGATTGCCGACCTTTTGGCCACACTCCTTACCCAGAACATAGAGACTGACCCGCACCAACCACTTCCACTGTATCAAATTGAACTTGACAAACCTACCCGATAACCTCAGCTGACGATCACACAGAATGACCGCAAAAGACAAGACATTGTTTTGACTGGGTAGGGAAAAAGAGAGGCCGGAAAACGACGACAGACATTATTTTCAAACCATATAAGAATAGAAGCAAACCGAGCTGTCATTACTGAAAGGGTGTATACTTGGGTGATCGGGTCATAACTACCAGAAAAACTACAAGACAGGTATTTGGTATGTTGCATGAAAGGCCACCCGGCATCGTGCGAATGAAAACCCTGCCAGGACCTATTGTTGGTGGTCAGGGATGGACAAAGTATGGGAAAATGGGTCGAAACTGCAGAAAATGTCAAAACTCCCACCCTGCACCCCCTTCAGCCCCTTGTTCTTGGACTGGGAAAACACAAGGGGTCACCCTGGTCACAAATCATATAGACTTCGCTGGGGCAACAAACAATACAATACCTAATGTGAGTTATAGATGCTTACTCCAATTTGTTAGAAGTAGCATCATGCACTCTTCTTCTAGACCACTGAAGCATGCATCAACAGCTACAAAAGCTATTACTACAACACGGGTTACCGGAGTACTCATCTCCGACAACGGCCCACCAATTTACAGCACTACCTTCGAAAAATTCCTAGCAAAAAATGGCATACGACATGCATTGACAGCACCGGGCGACCCGGCGATGAACGGTAGCGGGGAACGCATGGTCCGCGTACCAAGAAACACTAGACAAATTAGACACAGGGACATGCACAGAAAGAATCGAAAAAAATGTCCACAATACAAAACAAAACACAAACTGCACCACAAATAAAAGCCAGCAGAATATGCATGGCAGAAAACAAGATACATTCAGACCAGATTACACCGCAACTTTACCACTGAAAAACCAACTGAATCTCAACAAGTTTATCCGCAAATTCAAACCAGGACAACTAGTATACCAAAAAAAACCTCACCAGCCAACCCATTGTGGATACAACGGCAAAAATTACACAGATAACGGACACGGTACTACAGAATGGAAACAGATGGTGGTCGAACCTGGTGAAGACATATGACCTAACTACGCGTCACCACACTAAACGCACCCACAACACACCCAGACACGAAGAACAACACACACACACGACCAACAACATCACACAACAACTACACAAAAAAGCAACAGATCAACCAGAGAGGGGAGGACCCTCAGTAAAAATGGCGGGGAACCGCCAGTAGAAAAGAAGCCCCTCCGGTAGAAAAGAAACCCCTCTTGTAGGACAAAAGACCTCCCCAATAGAAAAAACGAAACCAAAGAAAATCAAAACAAGATCACCAATAAAAAATATTCCCCAATAAACGCACGAAAAAAACCAGTGACCTACTCCGTAGAAGTCTTGCAACCGAGGAACAAGAAACACAAGTTAGACCTGGATGCTTGGTCGGGAAAGAAGCAGCCAGGCTGACTCTCTACCAGCCCGAGTAGCACCGACTGGAGGAGCATCTAATGGCTGACTCTACCTTCCAGGAGTTCGACAGGACGGACAGGTGAACAACAGCGATCCCGTCCTAACCGTTGAAGATGGACAACAACTAAAACGTGTGCAGGTCAACTAGACAACCTAGAAGCCCTGCTTACTTACGTGACTATGTATGCTGTAGGACGCCCCTACGCAAGAAGGGAGGGGTGTTCCATAATTAAACATACTTCAAATAGGCTATCCTATTGGACAATAAATACCCATAGCTGATTGGCTACTTTTTCTCGATGCTGATTGCGCAATTACGCGGGCTATGAATTGGCCAATACAAGCGTGGGAAAAACAAGTACGCCGTCATTGGACACTCAGCCCGAGCAGCTCGCTATAAAAAGAGCTGCGACAGCTCCTGGTTAGATCGGACTTAAAGAACTAATTAAAGAGCTGAAGTTACGCTAATCTCTGAGTCTCATTCCTGGAAACGAACAGCAGCCATTTGCATTGAAAATAAAACATGGATCTGCCCCAACCCTGGAATTCTGCAATTAATTTCAAGTGTTTTTTTTCAAGAGTACCAAATGAACCAATAATTCACAATTCTCTCTCTGGAAAAAATAATCTGTAGATCATTTACATATGTAAATAAATCTTGCATTAAACTATTGCCACCAAATAATATTTTCATAGGTAAAATATGGGGAAACTATATTATTTAAATCATTGTTCGTTCTCCTACAGCTAAATGTTTCCACTATTGAACGTTCTCCTACCAACTATACAATTTCTGCAAGATGCATATTTAATTCTTACCGCATGGCTTTTAATGTAGAGCTGGCAAATCTAACTATATCATTTCTATAGAATGAAGCCCAGCATTCTGCTTTGATCCTGTTTGTTGTGTCATTGTGACTGATGTGTATGTGGAATTTCTGGGAGGGACAAACAAAGAACACAGGAATGTATGCCCCAAGAACAGGGTCATCCATGGCAAGGAAGATCAATCCCAGCCACTCCAAATTCAGTTTGACCATTCTGAAGAACATACAAGCCCAAGATGTGCTTGCTTGTGATTGGAAACTGAATGCCAGAGTTGGAAACATGAAATAGAAAAATTTGCTAGTCATATTGTATGTTCAAGAAAACGTGAAACATGAAGCAGGAGAGTAATTTATCATTGCAGAAACAAATTGAAGATGGAAAAAGACATGAAAAAACAAGGAAAGTCTTTCCAAAATTCATATATATTGAGCCCATAGCTCCAATAATCAAGATTAAAAGTCAATGAGGAATTCTGGGAATTATGTTCTCAATAGATCAGGAAATTATCAGGTTTGAGGAAAGCTTTTTTTAGGCAGAGTACCCTCAAGGATGAAAGCTTATTACTATTCAATGATTTGCAGTTTGCATGATAACTTACAATATAAGATAAAATACAAATTAATCTTTATTGTCATTTTTTTTTTACTGTGAACACACTAAAACACACATTAAAAATTGAAATTCTGTGAAAAAAAAATACCCATATCACACACCCACGCTATATTATACATATTATAAAATAAACCAGTCAGGAGAGGAGTGTAAGCATCGCCTGACAATATTGCAGACCCTGATCAAAATCGCTTATATGCTAGTCCTGGATTGGAACATCCATAATCTTTTCTACCGTCCTCATACCATTTTCTGCACCGACTTCCTATGTCAGCGGTGCTCATTCAAATCAAGAAACAAAACCTTGAATCTTTTAAGTTAGAGACAAACTTATCTTTTACTGAAAGTGAGAGTGGTAGCAAACCAGAGAATTCTGAATCTGAGAAATTAAGCGCGTAATTCACATATTACAAAGTGATGGAAGTGTTCCCACCCTCAACAGTTCAGATAAACTCCAATTAGAAATTGGTGAATAGGATCATGTGGGCATCTCAGGTGATGATGAGGCCTCTGTCCGTTGACCTTGGATACTTTTGATAATGGGGTTGCAGTTGCGCAGAGAAAAGAAAGCTAAGCAGAAAAGTAAAACCTAACTCTATTGTATGCTCCCACCCTCATTTACACTAACAGAAAATGGTAACACCATAAGGCTCACTTCCCCAGACTTATCCCTTCTTCCCCTCCGCCCCTTCTTTATGACAGCCGAAAGATGGCAAATGCGATAGTAGACAGATCTTGAAGGCTGACATCCCATCTGAAGGGTAATGCTTCCTAAATCCATGATCCAACTGCAACAACGGTGCAAAGGAGATGTAAAACGTAAAAAAGCTTGCCATCCGTTGGGAAACGCTTAATGCATCCATTGTATACTCACCGCATACGCTGTTCATACGCTCTATCCCTCCAGCATCCGTCACCTGGAGATTTCATCCCCAAAAATTTTGAGCTGGCACAAAACATTTTGAATGATGAACTTTCCATTGCGGTATTGATGTACTCCACCGCCCATATACAGGCAACAAACGTTCTATGTTCGTTATCATCCAAATTAAAATCCATGGTATCTCTCGGCATCCTCTGGACATCCCCTCAACATGCAGCTGAAAATGGAAAGAGGGAGGAAACGAAAGGTACATGGAACATCTACAACAGCATAAGTAGCACGGAAATAGAAAGGATGTAAGTGGATGCATTCTCATATATAAAAGATAAAAAAGGACAAAACGTTTGTATCTGGGATGTATCTCGCATATTTAGATGTCTGGCAGTATTCAAGAGTATGTAGAAGGACATCTAGCAAAAACCGATATTTCCTATAAAAAGGAGTAGAGAAAATCTACCTGGATCTCAGTATGAGTTCAAGCCAGACAGTGAGTGTCAGACTCTTCACCCCTGGTCTCTCTTCCACAATCATCCCATGATATCCACCATGGCATCATGACACAATCCATATGGTAGCTGTGATCATTCATCCAGCCAAGAACCAACCCTGTTAGCACTGTTATCACCTTTTATACACAAGGAGAGGGACAGAGACGTCCAAGAGCTGTGAGGTCTGAGGATGGATCAGTGAGAAAGAATGCAGACTTGGACTTTATGACCAGCTGATGAGTGAAAGCTGAGGATGAAGACCCTCGTGCATATCCATCACTTCATGATGGATGCCACCAGCGCATGTTTGAAACGAATTGTAGGGAAGTCTGAGACCCAGGTTGACCAAAGCTCAGCACAACTTCCATCCCAGCCTGGACCCGGACTGAACGGTGGCAACTGACTCTGCGCCACCTGGCTCTGGAAACCACATACAAAAAGCATGCAGTATGCTGGAGGGTGCCACACAACACCATCAAGCATTGTGGTTCAGAGAAGTGGTGCAGGCCATCATGAAGAATATGGAAGGAGCTCCCTCAATGTCCACCCTGAACAAGGTGGAGAAATGTTGCATAAGTGTGGTATCAGAGGTGGATTTCCCCACACCGTTGAGCCATAGGTGGGAAGCACGTGGCCTGCCAAAGCTCCAGCCAGCTCAGGGTCACTTATTTCAACTAACAAGGCTTCTTCAGTAATCAATCCTCTTTGCCATGGTTGATGCCTGAGCTACAAGTTCATGTACATCGATGGCTTCAGGCAACACGTCATCCTTCAGATGCCCCAGTATACACGCCAGTGACCTCAAGGGTGGGCCTGGAATGTAAACCTCATGCATGTGGGTTTTTTTTGGTTGGTTCCCAGATCCAGACCCCCTGCCCAACGAACACAAAGATGTGCCCTACTCATCGTTGGTGAATACCGCTCTCCCTCAGAACCTACCTCATGAACCCTACACTTCAAAGATATCTCACCCGTTGAGAGAGGATCCACAACTACAGGCTGTCCAGGGCAAGGACGGTGGTGGAGAATGCCTTTGTGCATCCTGGCCAACAGCGTTTCCAGAACTCTCACCAGCCAATCGCATCACCACACGACTGTGAGGAGCATCGTGGAAGCTTGCTGCGATCCTGCACAATCTCATCGCACCCGTTACCCAGTGTTGCAGAACAGACTTGTGGGACGTCAACAATGGGAATGGGACATGCTCCTGTTGAATGGAGGCAAGCGAAACTGATAGACACTGTGGATTGTACAAGGCCCAACAAGCTTCACGTGAAGGAAAGAAGCAGCGCAACCGACTGAAACGACTGGTAACTCCCCAGCTGGAGCAGTGGAGTGGCAAGACAGGGAACGGTAGATGATTAACTGGATGCTTCCTTGACAGTGGCATAACACTGATGAGATTTGCGATGTATGTTGAGTGTCTCCCCTCGGGATCCTACAATGAATAGGTTAGTAAAGAGCGTGTTTTATTGTTGAAGATGGATTGACAATGAAGTAAAGTTGTTATGTGTGTACGAAAGGGTGCGGCATTGGTGAGCTGAGGTGACCATACATCCCCACTATGCTGCAACTGGAGGTTTATCTATCCCACAACTATCCTTATCTATCCCACAACTTTCCTTAATCTATCCCCCAACACTAATCCTCATCTATCCCAACAGCTATACGTTACCTATCCCACAAGCATTCAAAGGCCTAACCATTTTTAAAGTTTCAGCACCTTTATAAATTAAAAAAAAATGAACCAAGTGTGTTAAGGAAAGATAACCTTTGTAATAACTGTCTTGAAGTAAACTGTATGACTTATTAATAAAAAAGCAAAAATGACACAAGTAAAGTGTCTAAACAAAGATAAATTGAACAAGTAACAACTCAGTCTCTGGCACTATCTCAGTCCTCTGAGTCATGTCCATGGTCTCAGCTGTTAAGCGGCCAGGGACCTGTGGAGGGTGCTGTGGTTTGAGTGCTGGTTGAAGGCCACCCAGTTGGGGTGCTTGGCCTGAAGCAGTACAACAGGAGATGGTGTGTTCAGAAAGCTCTCAGAGAGCTGACGCAGTCCGTGAGGTTGAGAGGCCCTTCATGAAGTACCTGGGATCGCTCAGGCACAAGACTGATGACAGATTGTCTGTTGACAGGCTTGGATGTGGGGTGGATGCGGAGGAGTGTAGTGGGGCTGTCCTGGTCTGCAGCTGGCAAGGTTGTCGATGTGTCTGTGGCGTGTGATGAACCTGGGCCTGAATGGAAGGTTCTGCTTCTGCTATGGGACAGTCCTGGTAGTTCGTATCCTTGGTAAGGTGAGGGCTGTTGAAAGCCGTGGAAGGGCTGTTGATCATTGACTGGGATGGAGGAGCAGACCTGGACTGGGCAGAGCAGGTTCAGCTGGGCTTTGAGGACCTTGACAGAAGTGCTGTTTGATCTTTCTGCTTCATCACCTGGTACTTGCCGCCTCGGGCCATATCCCTCAAGGTTGTTGGCTCACGTAGGTGATGAAATGTGGCAGCTTGGAGAGATCCTCTGTTAAGTGGACCAGCTGAGAGAAGGCGTTCTGTGCTGGTCTTCATTTGTGTCCCTGATCTCCAACAGGACCACTGTAGCTCTGGCCCTCCAGTCTGCCTCTCTGCCAATGCATCCTGTGGAGGTGGGGGTGGGGGTGCGTTGGTCTCTGGTGGCTGCCGCTTCTTCCTCCATTTGTGGACAGGGATCCTCCAAGTCCTCTGGCAATAGGGAGTGCAAGCTGTCGGGGGGGGGCGTCTGCGTGGGGCCCTCTGAAGAACACCTGCTGGACAAGGCTAGCTGGCTCCAGGCTGGAGAGAGGACTGGCTGTCTGTGGGCTGTCTGAGGGAGAGGGGTGTAGAGGGGCTGCTTCTTGGTGTTGACCTTCACCCTCCAGGAGCACCACTTGGCCATATGTATTCTGTCCAGTCAGTGAGCTGACAGCGCAGCTGCCCAGATCCTTGTGGTGAGCTTGCCATACCAGGTGTGCTAGTGCTTCCACCATCCCAGGAGTACATCTTGCAGTGTAGCCCAGGCTCTCTGCCTTGTCTTCCAGCGCCTTTTCTTCTTGGTGTCACGGATAGAGTCTGGTGGCCCTTTCTCAGAGGTACTCCTTCTCCTCAGCCATTGCAGCACCTCTCCTCATGGTCCGGATACGGTGTACCGTTTCCTCTTTCACTCTTCCCTTTTGTCTCTTCCTCCCTCTGGCAGGGCCTTTTTCAAGAAGCAGGGCCTTTCAGGCTTCAGCAGCAGGGCTTTGAGGGCTTGGGGCATGGTCCACCACAGCAGAGCAGCAAAATACCAGTAGCAGTAGCACCAACAGCACCAGCAGCACCAGCGCAGGAGAAGCACCACCGCAAGCAACACCAGCAGCCAAGCAACACCGACCAGCGGCAGCTAGCAGGAAGAAGCATCATCAGCTCTCAGAGTCAGTGCCAGGGGGGATGGTGGTTCTGTCCTTCTTGCCAGGGCTGGACATGAGTAGGCATGGCTTTTCTTTCTTCCCTGAAACTGCATGAACCATCTTGTGTATTCGAAGATGTATGGGTAGCACTCTTTCCTCTGAATCTGACTGTGTGCGAGTTGCATTCCTTTTATATCGCAGAGGATCTGATGCAATTTCATACTCCCCACATCGCATGTGAACGCTTTGCATCCGATATACATCCGCTAATGCATCCGTTTGCTTCCGCTCTGCTTCCCTATAGGCGTCTGTGATGCATCGCGTCATCCCTATCATCCGCCCCTTCCCCTGCATGCTTCCGCTTCGCTATTCCCCCTGAAACTCCTGCGGATGTGTCATCCGCTTCTTTCGCTGTATCCCTAGCTTCCTACAAAGATCCGTTTAAACATCCCGCTACGTACATACCCCCGTCCGTTCTTTTCTGTTCTGTTTAATGCAAATTTCCACACTTTTGGAGTGAATGACAAAGATGGAGCATCCCCAAATTTTGCTCGTCCGTTGTATTCCTTTATGCATACGTTTTGCATCCTCGGCCAGTGGGACAGGGCCTTAAACCTTACAGTATGCAATACAACAGCATTGCTCTGATCATCTCTCCTATAGAAAGTGGGTAAAAACAGGGCCAATGAAGGTGTACTCTCTCATACGATGCAGAAAATGCAAGCTGCTGTGTGCCTGCTGTTAAGTGACAAACTACCTGCTTGATAGCGTACACTGGCAATGCTACTAACAACCTCACACTTGAGTCATTAATACATAGAGGAGTATGGATTTTACTGCCTTTCTCGAAAATGACAATAATCTATCTTCATTTTCCTACATTAAAAATTATGTATTTTAAATTAAAATGTAATTATTTTTATTACACCTAACAGTTCACTCAAAACCCTCTTTCTCCCCATGGTAAATTGCCTTATTTTGAAAAGCCTACTACTGTTGTATCATACGGCATAACTCACAATATGGTTGGTGACCAACACGCACAAAAAAAATCATATCAATAGAGTGAACAACAGTGTCTTAGAACACAGCCCTTGGGAGAACCGCTGTGCTCGAAAAAATGGTTTAGAAGAATATTAGTTTTTTACCTTAAAAGAAGCTTGTTTTGGGACTAAAATCCAGAAATGGAGTATCATTAAACTGTAGAATTTCTGGGACCTCCAAATATAGCTTAATACTTGTCCCTTTTTCAGTACAAACTAGGTTTCGCTCATGAACTACACAATATAGAATCTGAATCAACAGCCCCCCAAAGATCAATTGTGGAACCACTTTGGTCCATATAATAACACTTTCTTTCTTCTCAACAAAGGGACAAACACCCCAAAAACAATTCTGAAGAATCCCAACAGATCTTTGGCCAAAGCATTCATAAGTGAAGGATAAGAGTATCATCTGCATATGACAGGATTCTGTGTCTAATACACAGGGTTTTTATTTTATTTATTTTTATTTTTAATTTTTTGTCAATTGCTTACAAGATAATAGGTATAAGTAAACATAGTTATGGCAATACATGGATACAATACAGAAAAAAAAAAAAAGAAATATAAAAGAAACAATAGGACAGGGACGGTAGGAACTACAGTACAGACCTCTTAGGGAAAGGGGTGAGGGTCAACAGAAACAGTTAACACTTAAAATTTTTTGGGGTTGGGGAAGGAAGACCACAGAGTCAGGTTAGAGTATTTCCAGACACTGATACACTCTGTTTGCTGAATCGTAGTTCCCTGCAATCAAGTTTGGTGTGATTAACGTTGAGTTTGTGTCTAATTGTTTGCTCTTGTGTTGTTATGTTGAAGTTGATAGTATTCATTGACAGGGTAGGACATGCAATGAATGATTTTATAGACTATACTTAGATCGGACTAAAGGCGGCATAGTCTAGGTTTTCCTCGGTCTAAATTTCGAGTCCTTGTAGCATAAGGTATTCTTGCAACAAGTAGAGGAGTGGAGAACTCTTCTGAGAGAATATTTCTGGACTTTCTTCAACTGTGTAATATCAGATATGTAATGTGGGTTTCCAGACTGATGAGCTGTATTCGAGTATTAGTCTAGCAAATGTTTGTGATGGCTCTAGTTATTAGTGTAATATACCAAGAGAAAAGCTTACGTAGATGAGGTAAACAACTCTTAAACACCTTTTTGACTGTGTAGTTACAGTGGCTCTAGCATTAAGGTCATTAGAGATTGAGTACTCCAAGATCCTGAAGAGTTTTGATTATCAACAAGTCTTTTTGACTATTCAGCTGTTCATTTTAATTTTCCTGATTTTTTTGAGCCAACTATTGTAGACAGAGCATTTTTTGTTGAGATTTGAAGTCTGCCATTTGTTTGATTTTCTGATACATAGTCTAAGTCTTTTGAAGGGTAGGCAGTATTATTGTCGTATGGTGTGAATAGCCTTTAACATCATCAGCAAAGACCAGAACAACAGTTGCTCTTAATATATCACAGAAGTCATTTATATAGATATGAAAGAGGTTGGTTCCAGAACACTGCCTTGGAGACACCACTGTTGACAGTACAGAATTTGATAGGCATTCCAATTTTTGACCATTTGTTGTTGTCTGTTTGACAGGAATGTTTTCTATCCAGTTATGCAGGTGTCCAGGAGATACTGTAAAATTTATAGTTTGTAGGAGGTTGTGATGTACACTTGAATCAAAGGCTTTTACAGAAGTCTATGTAGATTGCCGTCTATTGCTTTGCCTATAAATTTTTTTTTTTTGGATTTCCATGAATGACTTTACAGGTGATGCAGCATAAAGAGATTGGTCTGTAATTTTCAACTAGGCTGGGGTCTCCCTTTTGGAAGATAAGGATGACCATGGCTTGTGCCATAGGTGAGGCAAAGAGCTGGTTCTGAAAGATTTTTCAAAGATTATGCTTAGAGGTTTGGCTATGGCAGTGAATAGTTTTTTTAAGAAGTCGGCACAGAATGTATTAAAGAGGTTGGCTTTAATAGTGTTGTCGTTGCAGACTTTACCATTAGGTCCTTTCAGGAGTGGGATGGACCTTGAGTCTTTTAGCTTTTTGTTTACAAAATTGTAGAAAGCACTGGTGGAATTGGTGTGTAGAATGTTTTCTTCTTCTTTAGTGTGATAATTGCTGGTAATTTATCTAAAATCCTTCAGAATGATTTGCTGTACATTGTAAACAATCTCATGGAAGCTCTAGGTTTCGATGCTGTGGAGACTAGCATGTAAAAAAGAATTGCTTGTGCCTTCTAAAAACAAGCAAAAGTAGTGCTATATGCAAAGGTTTCCTCTTTTTAATAACCACAATCACAACAGTCACAGCCGTAATGATGGTGCTGTTTGTTTGAATGTATGATAGGTTTGCTCCCTCCCCTAACATGGCATTTCCACATCAGAACTGCTCTTGCATCAGATACAAATAAAACCTTTTATTTTTTGTATAATTTTACTTAAAATAAATATTAAAGCCTTGTTCAGAGGCTTGTTTCAGAAGTGTTGCTTGTCTGCACAGCTCCATCAGCCTCGGTGCACCTGGATTAACGCTAGCTGCAACTACCACATGCTGCAGAAGAAGAGAGACAAGGGTGGTGGGAGGGGGAAATAGCACCCTTTTGAAACAGGAAAAAGATTCTGCCACACCAGGATCCCAGTGCCTTCCACATTTGAAAGTTATGGAGAACTCAAAAGAGCTTTTGTTTGTGTGGGTTATATTTATTGATATTTATCACATTAAAAATTAAAATGGATGCCTTATCTGCCACTACTACTTCTCATCACTGTTTGATGAGATTTTAATATTGCATTCTTTTTTTTAAGATAAGCTGCCAAATAATTCTGATTTTTTGACCCCTGAGAGGATCTTAAGGAAATACTGCAATAAACCAGTATTTGCAATGTCAACAAGAAACTCTATTTTATTATTACAAGAATGGATGCCAATTTCTCTGTCTCCATGTTCCCTGTAAGTAATTCCGTGTCTGGCTATGCTGGTATGATTGCCAAGAGAAAAGATCCTGCTTTTGATTGGTTTTCATTCATATAAATATAAATTTTCAGACATGCAAACCATAACATCTTCAGACACGGCTGTTAATCCAGTTGTTCCTTTTGAGTAGAACTGTGAACATTTGCCTTTTCACATGCAACGATGATTTTTATTACAGTAACCTGAAGAATTAATGATTGTAATTATAAATCTGGGTGTCTATTTGTCATTACTATTTATCATTTATTTTTAATGATTTGCTTATTATTTGTTTTAATGACTGACTTATGTTGTTTTTTAAATAATTACTAAAATTAGTTAGTTGCCATGGCTTTACTGGAAAGATAGAAATGTTATAAACAAACAACTGAGAGAGAAAAAAACTATCTTAATACTATTATATGTGCTATTTACTTCATAGAATCATATCATTTCTCCACATAACAAATTCCCTACGTAATTCATAATATATTGTACTAGAAAAAGTGGAGAGCCACAGAGGATCTTGGAGAAATATACAGAGATAGTTTCAACAACATATGCACAAATATGCTTCAAGCTGTGGTAGTAAAACCTTTGGAAGAAACTCAGGCTGGCTCAGTCTTCACTCTCTGGAATATAAGAGGGACGGAAGGAAAACACCGTCAGATTATTTTACTTTAGCCTTTCTTACTGAAGTAATATTCCAGTTAATTTAATGGAGTCTGTTTCCTGGTCTGACCTGTCTTGAAGGGCTGATAAAAAAACTGAGTGAATATACATTAAAATATATACTTATTACCATCAATTTGCACAATATATTTAAAACTTCTTTATACCAAAAATTAATTTACACCTAGAAATAGTTTACACTGAATTGCTTGGTCTTCTGTCTTATGTTTGCATAAATTCATGAGATATGGGGGCCTTTACAACTGACAAAGTTTTCACTAAAGTGAGAAAACATGGAAGACATCATGACACAAACTGAGCTTCTTACATGTACATGTGGGCAATGTTGCGGTGCAAATGCAAAAGGGGCAGAGCTTGTATAGTTGACATCACAATACATGTTTTGTTGTTTGGCTATTTCCTCTCCACATTCCCAACTTTCATGTTGAGATGGAAGTATATATTTCAAATTATGTACCTTAGTAGGCTCTTAGAAAAAAAAATCAAAGGAAGAGTGAGAGGCAATTTTTAAGGGTTGCTGTTTTGGATTGCTGGCCTATTTTTGGAATGTGTATTTCTATCCTTTGTGTTAAGTATTGAGCTGAAAAGCTGTAGGACTTTTGTCTGACATAGCTTTTCTCCTCCAACAGTCACAAACTGTCAAGGATTTTGGCATGTTAAGGAGAAAAAATTGTCATTCCAACCTGGATAACTAGACTTTTATATTTCTATTAGAATAGAATAGAATAGAATAGAATAGAATAGAATAGAATAGAATAGAATAGAATAATAAAGTTGGAAGGGACCTTGGAGATCTTCTAATCCAATCCCCTACTTAGGCAGGAAACCCTATACCACTTCAGACAAATGGCTGTCCAATCTCTTCTTGAAAACTTCCCATGTTGGAGCATTTACAACTTCTGGAGGTTTCACTGATTAATTGTTCTGTCAGGAAATTTCTCCTTAGTTCTAGGTTGTTTATCTCCTTGATTAGTTTCTACCCATTGCTNGTGCTTTGGAGAATAGCTTGACTCCCTCTTCTTTGTGGCAGCCCCTGAAATATTGGAACTCTGCTATCATGTCACCTCTAGTCCTTCTTTTCATCAAACAAGACAACCAATTCCAGCAACCGTTCCTTATATGTTTTAGCTTCCAGTCTCCTAATCATCTTTGTTGCTCTTCTCTGCATTCTTTTTAGAGTCTCAACATCTTTTTTTACATTGTGGAATCCACATTATTCCATGTGGAATCCTCACTATTCATTTTAGTCACACAGTCAATATTCAGTATTGAGAGTGTGATATGAGAAAACCTCCTCACTATCTGTATAATTTTTCTATATGTTGCATTATAGGTACCATTCAAGTTAAATTGGATGTTCTGGGCTTTGCCAAATTCAAACTAAGAAACCTGGTGAGGCTCTCCTGAATCTTGTTGTATCCAGCTTCAGCAAGATTTTAGGTTTAAGATGATAAACTGATTGATTTATTGATTTATCCAATTTCTATAGTTGCCCAGCTCAACCAAGTGACTTTGGGCATCTTACAGTTCTGAAATTATAAAACAATGAAAACAATTTAAAAGGCATTGAAACAATAAAAACATCCACAAAAATAAATAAGTACAGTATAAGCATCAGCTGTGATGATTAATCGACTAATAGTAAAGCGAAGTAACAGGACCCTTAAACACCAGATGTAGGCAGGAGAATACTAAATTTTAACACAGCCTAATCTTCCTGTGCTTGCCATGAAAAAATTCTCACTTTGAAATTGGTTAACAATATGCCAATGAAAAAAAACCCTCCCCTCTCTCTTTTCCTTGGTCAAACTCAGAGGTGGTATTCAGCAGGTTCTGACTGGTAGCAGAATTTTTGAGTAGTTCAGAGAACTGGCAAATACCATCTCTGACTGGAGATTTTACAGTATCCTTCCCCTGCCATGCCCACCAAGCCACACCCACAGAACTGGAAATTTTTTTTGAATCCTACCACTGGTCAAACTAGCATTTTCTATAAAAGCAATATCTCCATACTTCATCATTACTGTATTGGTATAAGGGTAAGAAAGATGCAGAAGTTAGTAAAGCAGAAGAGGAGAGGAGGAGAGAGAAGAGGGGGAAGGGGAAGGGAGTGGAGGGGTGAGGAGTGGGGAGTGGAGAGGAGAGGAGAAGAGAATACAGTTAATGCTGACTAAGTCCATAGATTGACTAGGTCGGCAAAGATTTTTCAAGAATTCACCAATCCCTTTTAATTATTTGTTTATCTGAGATTCCAGTACTCATTTATTTGCATTCCTCTGATCTCAAACTAGATATGCTAAATACAAGAATGTTTGTTATGCTTTCCTTCTGCTGTAGCTCTAGCTGGAGATAACGTTTCTACCTCTCTTGATTTCTCATAATCACAATTCTCATTACCTGTTTACTCACTTATGATGTGCATGGATTGCATCAAAAGGCTTTATTTATTAGAGTTTAATCCCATCTTTATTACTTTTATAAGTAGCTCAAGGTAGCGATCATACATAACATGCCTATTTTCTGTTAGTGGTGGTTCTATTTTACCTGTGTGGTGAGTTGGACTGAGAGAAAGTACTTGCCTCAAAGTCATTCAGCCAGCTTTCATGCCTAAGGCAGAACTAGAACTCAGAATCTCCTGATTTCTAGGCCAGCAATTAACCACTGATTTTACAACAATTTATTCCATAAAGTTTATCTTTGGATGGTTTATTCATATATGGAATAATGACTTACATAGCAATTATTGATGAAGCAAATGATCTGAAGTCATGATAAGCTGTGAAACATGCTTCAGTAAATGTTTAGAAATGTGCCTTGGTATTTAAAACATTAATTTTCTTTTCTTTTCTTTTTAAAGAATACTGCTTAGATATAATATTGGCTACACCTACAGTTGAGCTAGAAAATAGTTGGGGGAAATCCATATAGGTATCCTAGCATGTCCATGTGATATTTGTTCACATGGCACAAGATCCCACTTTGTCTCCTGATACCAAGTTTCTTGACTGCATTTATGGTGGTTGTGACAATGATAATCCTATGCATTAGTCAATGCAACATATGTCTAAACTATGCCATTCATGAGAACCCCTCTGTGGAAGAGGCATACTAAATATTTAAACAAGTAAAATAAGCTGGGCAATTTTGTATCAGGACTTTGTACTTCAGTAGAAACCGGTAAATTTCCATTGCAAAATATCCATTGCACAATATGGGGAAAGTGCCAAGGACATGATAACAAAGGGGGCTGCATTGATTCTTCCTTCATGGAGTCAAGCTCAAAAAGATTTCATTTCCTTTTTGTAGAAAAACATACTTAAAATGAAAGCACAAGCATGTCTGTGTCCATCTGCAAATATAAAATTGGACTGAAACCAATATACACAGGAGCAAGCAGAACCAGCTTTCAATCACCGAAAGCATGTGATCTATTTAATACCTTTATTTCTGCTGTTATTACAAGGGGTGTACTGTACCAATCACAGCAGATATCTGGACTATTTGTCATATTCCTACTGAGCTACTACTATCACTATAGTTTCTCAAGACAGGAGACTCCAATATAGAATCTGCCCTTGATCAAACACTATGTTAGAGTTGGATAATTGTTCTTGTTGCTGTCATCATCATCATCATCATCATCATCATCATCATCATCATCTTGTCACCATCATTAATTAGATTTGGATGACTTACCATAAGAACAAAGATAAAAACCATAAATTTAAGTTAAAACTAGGAATATTATACAGAGCGAGGGGTATATTTCAAAACATGGGACAGCTACAGAGAAGGCTTGGTCCCCAGCTTGCATGAGAGAAGCCCAAATAACTCTAAGTCAGCTCCCTCATCTGCAAAGAACAAACACAGTGGTCTCCAAAGTTATCATAGATATTCTGTAGCAATGCTTAGATATCCCCATAACAACAAATGATAGTTCCAGAATTTGAAAAAAAAATAATTCAAAGAACAATAAAAGGCTTTTTCAGCAAAAGGAATTCTATTTCTAACTTATAACAAACAGAGAGAAAGTTTTATGTCAGTTATGACCTTCCAGATCTAGACATTATGGTCAGATGAAGTGCTTTCTTTGGGTGAATTCAAGGCAGCTAATTCAGAAAGCAATAGAAAAATTCAGCTCAACGTTTGCCAAAAATAAAGTTGGGGCAGAAAATGTTCAATTACAGAACCTACAACTATATGTTTTTTGAATGATTGCATTGCTAAGATGTAGACCAGTTGTGTTTGGTACTGAAGAACAATTTCATGCCTGGGGTAGATTCTGGGAAGGCTGTTGGGCCATTTCTCCCAGGGACGCCAGTTAGACCCTGCAATTATTGGCTGACATCAGCAGAGTCTCAAAGCCACTTCCCCAGACTGTTCCCAAAAGTGGTTTTGTGAAGGGATCTATCGATCATTATGTGGCCTTTTACGAATGACAATGGACTGACCTTCTGAAGGTCAGAAGGTGCTGAATTTGATCAACAGTTGAATCACTGATAAATGTACTTCATAAATGCATTGTGACTCCAGGTGGTAGAAAGGAATCTGTTCCACTCTGTAGAAAAATAATCCATGAGGACAGCCTAGGTAAAAGTACATTTCTATTTATTACCTTAGGGGAAAAACTGTAAACCTACATGTGGCAGGATTCTCAAAACTTGGTTTCATATGAATGATCTCCAGAAATTGTTCCAGTAGCCATGGGAACCAGAGGACATCACACATGCCAAGGCCTGTTTTGTACCTTTATGGTGTTATACTTAGAAGATAGGGAGATATATCAAGAAGGTACATTCTCTGAATTTCCAGACAGTGCAGTTGAGTGGCTGGAGGAAAATTAAGATTTTAAACAGAGTACCACAGAACAAGGCTTCTGAACCTTTAAGGTTCTCTTTGAGCTGGTTTTGTTCAACAAATGGATTGCACAAGGCTAGCTATATTGCTTTCCATTGCAGCCAATGTTTTTCAGTGTTTTCCATGGATGCCATAATTCCTAGGTGCCAAGTCTAAGGCTCCAAAGTCTTTGAAATCTCTGAAAGCCTTGGAAACCTGCAAATTCTTGCAAATTGTAATTTTTAATGTAATAGAGAAAATTATTCAATGCATGACAAATGAATATTCATGTTAACAAATTTCAATTAAACATTCTTTTAAGTGAAATGAAATCAGATTTTAAATTTGTGGCCCTCACCACCCATTCTTTACAAAACAGGACTCTAAGAAGACTATTCAAGAAATCATTTTTTGTTTATAGAGCTGTAGGAGACATTTAATCATCATCTGCTGAGACCATTAATCTTTGCAACCTTTGATTTCAATGATCATTTTGTTGTTGTTGTCTAGAAGACATGATGCTTTTCTAATCCATAAGAACACAATCCATTGATAAGATTTTTTTCTACTGAGTTATCTTTAAAGTCAACACCTGAAGAAAAAAATGCTCTAATCAACCTTTCTACAATCTTGGCTGGTGTATCTAGATGATCCTAAGTTGGAAAGGGCTGCTGTCAGCTTCAAAACGGTTCAGGCCTGCTGCAGCTATTTGTAACATTTCTCAGATTGCCACACAGTATGGGAGGGGCGAAGTCTGGAATGTCAGACCAGACAACAAAATCAGACCACCCTGCGGGAAATAAGGTCATCTCAACAGGTGTTGGCCAGAGGCTGAGGGGAGTTGCCAAGGAGAACCTCATAGAATACCTAATTGGACAATGTGACCTGTGGCTATGAGGGAGAGATTTATCTATTCTTTAATTATACTGAAACCATGGAAAATATTTACAGCTGGTTTCATTTTCATCCCTGTCAAAATGATGTATTCAATAAAACAGTTCTTTGAGAAAGCTGAAAGTCTTGGAGTGCTGAATTGGTTGGGTTCATTAGTCAGAACCTTGACAGCTGCATTAAGATGTTGGGGCAAATTGTTTCTTCCCTGTGCCACACAGCACATATTGCTGGTCATTACTGTATTAATTCAGCAGACTGACCCTCCATAAATACATTAATATGAAAGGTTTCAAGGTTATTTATTATGTCCAAATTCATATATTGCATGTGGCATATTAGAGGTATTACAAATGTCAAGGAAATGTTTTTGCTCTTCATCTCTCAGAAGCTCTTCATCTCTCATTCCAGAGATTTTTCTAAACAAACTCTTCTATTTTCTGTGCTTTGGAGAAACATCTGTGTCAAAGCAAGATGGACTGTCTGTTAAGGACATTGGATGTTAAGCACATAGTCCAAGATTCATTCTGGAAATGACTTTTTTTTAACAGGCATACCCTCCTTGATAAAAATGGTTCAATTTGTTTTTGCAGAGAAAGAACAAACCAAGAATGAATTTTGTTATATAATTCTTAATAGAAAAATACAA
Source organism: Laticauda laticaudata (assembly GCA_004320025.1). NCBI lineage: Eukaryota > Metazoa > Chordata > Lepidosauria > Squamata > Elapidae > Laticauda > Laticauda laticaudata. Next base: position 26,073 of record BHFT01026742.1, read on the forward strand.
TCCTGTGTATCTATCTTTGTAAATATACAGTAAATCAATATACATTGTAATGCTACATGCTTTTTCCTGAATTCATGCAGTTTCTATGAAGAGCTTATTTTTTATTCTTCCATATATGGTGAATGCATTAAAATTACAAATTGCTTTCTGAAAAATAGGTTTACTTTTCATGTCCCCCTTCCTAGATTTCACCAAAAAAAAAAAGTGTGCATGAAGGTATCCAACTTTTGCTTGATGAGCTTCTTAGGTACTACTTTTTAAAAATGGAAATTCTCTGATTCAGCTGAAGTTGGGATTGGAGGGGAGAGAAAATATTGGAAAAACTGATACATTTTACCAGTTCACTTATTTTTCTCCCTATAGTTTGAAGCACTGGATCCTCTTCCAGTGCAGACATTGCATGCAAAGGAATAATATATGTAGATGAGAATCATGTTGTAGCCATTTCTTTCTTACTTGACAAAGTATCTGTTCATATGTTTTCAAATTCATGCATTCAGCGTACACTCTGCTTAAGAGATACTTCTTTTCATGAAGTCTAGATGTGGCCTTTTGCAAGTTATAACCTTGTTCTGTCCATCATATCTTTTGTTTCTTTTCTTTACACAGAATAATCTAGAATGGATTTGGTCTCTGCCTGTTTATTTATGTATCTATGTACTTATCTGTCTATCTATCTGTCTGTCTATTCGTCTGTCTGTTTATCTGTCTACATAGCACCTATCAATTCAGGGGATTTTAAAGAAGAGGTTGGACAACCATTTGTCTGGAATGTTTTAGGGTTGCTTGCTTAAGCAGGGGTTTGGGCTGAAAGACCTCCAAGATCCCTTCCAACTCAGTTATTCTGTTACCAATATTATCTGTCTATCTATCTCTCATCTCTCTTTCTCTCCTTTGTGTATAACTTTCATCCAAGACCAGTGTGTGTATATATGTGGGCATTTGTGTGGCATTGTTTGTAAACAAATGTAATGTAAATTATTAGAAAGGAACAGTCTAAGGAGAAATTTGCCACCTAACAAACCTTTCCAGGTTATACTTAAATTTCCACATGGCAGGGACTCCAGATTTCCTTCCTTGCGTTATAGAAAATTGTCTTCCCTACAAGATCAAATCGATGTTTGTGTCTTACCCTCCTTTTCAATAAATGGTACAATTTGGACTGTGAAAAAAAACACTGGTATTGTATGTTGCCATATCTACAAATGAGTTTTTGAATCTAGTTTGGTATAGTGACTAAGGTATTGGGTGAGAAATCAGGAGACTATGAGTTCTAATCCTGCCTTAGTCACAAATCCAGCTAGGTGACCTTGGGCCAGTCATACTCTTTTAGTCGTAGGGAAGAGGCAATGGCAAAACTTCTGAAATCTGGCCAAGAAAATTGCAGGGACTTCTCCAGGCACTCTCCAGAATAAACAGTGTCTTGAAGACCCAGAAATCCCTTGAACAGGTTTGCATTGTTTGTATTCAGGGAAACAAAAGTTTTGAAGACTGACTACATTGGAAATTAATAAAATGTGCTTCTTTAAAAATGGCTTCCTTGCTTGCATTTAATAAATAAATTTGTACATCACCCTTTTTCATATTTTTCATATTTGAAATCCATGGCTTTCTAGCTGGATAGTGTCCCATGATAGCCACCAAAAGACCAGCCTTTCACAAGGCACCTGTTCATTAGCAAGTGCTGATGCAAGTCCTTAAAGCTCCTTTTCAAAAAAAATAAAAACAAAAAACGCCCAGCAACAAGAAACCAGGCTTTTGGAGAAATAATCTTCTCTTAGTCAATCAAGCAGCTTTCCTGAGCATGGCATCTGAAAGACTCATCAAATCTCACTTCATGTCTAATCATCCTGATTTTATGTGTAACTCTCATTCTGATAGGTCTTCTGCCAGCACAACCTACTGCCAGCCTTCCTGTTTTTCCATAGTGTGTCATCATGATATGTTGCATAGAGTAGTCGACTTTACTGTCCAAAAAGTTACCAGGGAATCATAAAGTCAGCTTTTAATCTTAAGGAAATGACTGTGATCTCAGTCAGTAGATACAAGGCAGATCTCCACTTTGTTGGAAGAATTTTAAAAAACAGTTAATTCTTTAGACTTTGGAAATGCAACTCCATAAGAAAGCAAAATGGGTATCTTGAAGAAAATAATAACACACTTCAGAAATAGAACATTGACAACAGTCAATGTTACAGACTCTGTACAGTCTCTTAAATTAGCACCAGGGGTGTGCCGCTACCGGTTCTCTCTGCTTCAGATGAACTGGTAACTAATTTTATAATTTTTAATGGCTGGTTAGCAGAACCGGTAAAACCCACCCTTGGCTGGCCCCGCCCACCATGCCCCTCCCCTCCTAGGAGTCCCCATGTGGCCTGTTTTGAATGCCAGGTAAGTACAGGGCCCATGTGGAGGTTTGGGGAGGGCACAAAACAGTCCTCCCAGAAGCTCCGGAAGGTCCTCAGGAGCCCGGGGGAGGCCATTTTCATCTTCCTGGAGGCTCGAGGAAAGCCTTTGGAGCCTGGGGAGGGCGAAAAATGAGCCTCCCATGGTGCAAGAGGCCAACTGGGCCATGCCCACCATGGCCATGCACACCCAACAACCGGTTGCTGAAAATTTTGAAGCCTACTCCTGGTTAGCACACCTCCATTTTGAAAAGCTTTATATTCCTTTATTAATGGAATATCTACTGAAGTTCTCACTTATAGATAATTAAAGAGTTGGAAATCCTGTTTCTTGAAGTATGGAAAATCTGATTTACTGTAAAGTCTTTAAGTCAGTGATACTCAACCTTAACCTTGAGGTTAAGATGTGACTTTAAGATGTGTGGACTTCACCTCCCAGAATTCTTAGCTGTTAGGATTTGAAACAGTACTTTAAGGCCCTGTCCCACTGGCTGACAGACGCAAAACGTATGCATAAAGGACACAGTGGATGAGCAAAATTTCGGGTGCAGCACGGAAACAAAGCATTTAAAACGGATAAAACGTTCGCAGAGGGGACCTATCTCGGATATAAAGGATGTCTACAGGATGCCTAGAGGATCCCTAGAGGTTGCCTAGAGGATGCAAAGGGACACCTATACTGCCTATAAAAAGGGGGAGGAACTCGTCTGCATCTCTCTTTCAGTTCAAGACCAGCAGCCCAGCGTGCAGGACCTCTGCAGCTTCATCTGCCTCTTGCTCTCCACAGCATCCAGTCATGTCCGCCGTGGATTGTATACACAAGTCCTTTCGGCAGCCAACATCGTTCTGCAACAGTGCGAAGCCATTTGCAGGCTCTGTGAAACTCTACTGCGAGAAGAAAAGGAGCCACCCAGAAAGAGTCTGTATCCGAAATGTTCGCCAGAAGAGCAGAGGACAGACTGTACAACAAGCTGATGGTGGAGCTCAGGAATGAAGACACCCAGGCATCCAGAACTTTCATGAGGATGCCTCCAGCCATGTTTGACGAACTTTGTGCAGCGGCTGACACCCAGGTTGACCAAGGCAAACCCAGCTTTCTGGCTCAGCCTGGAACCTGGGCTCAAGGTGGCACTCACTCTGCGCCACCTGGCCTCAGGGACCACCTACAGGAGCATGCAGTGCGGCTGGAGGGTGCCATCCAACACCATCAGCATTGTGGTCAGAGAAGTGGTGCAGGCCATCATTGAAGAATACATGGAGGAGCTCCTCCAGTGCCCCCTCCACTGAAGAACGATGGAAGAAAGTTGCAGAGCAGTGGTATCAGAAGTGAACTTCCCCACACCGTTGGAGCCATAGGTGGCAAGCACGTGGCCTGCAAAGCGCCAGCCAGGTCGGGTTCCACTTATTTCAACTACAAGGGCTTCTTCAGCATCGTCCTCTTCGCCATGGTCGATGCGACTACAAGTTCATGTGCATCGATGCTTTCAGGCAACGGCTCATCTTCAGATGCCCAGGTATACAACGCCAGTCACCTCAAGAGAGGCTGGAAGGCAACCTCATCGTGGGTTTCCCAGATCCAGAACCCCTGCCCAACGACATGCAAGATGTGCCCTACTTCATCGTGGGGATGACGCCTTCTCCCTCACAACCTACCTCATGAAGCCCTACAGTTCCAGACTCCTCCCCCGTGAAGAGAGGATCTTCAACACAGGCTGTCCAGGGCAAGGCGGGTGGTGAGAACGCCCTTGGCATCCTGGCCAACAGGTTCCAGGTACTTCTCACCACCATGCAGCATTGCCAGAGACCGTGAGGAGGATCATGGAAGCTTGCTGCATCCTGCACAATCTCATGCGCACCCGCTACCCAGTCTTGCAGAACAGGCTCATGGACCTCCAGCAGCAATTGGGACATGAAGCCTGGGGAATGGAGACAAGGGCGAAACCTGATCGATATTGAGGATGTGCAAGGCCCCAACAAAGCCTCACATGAAGCGAGAAGCAGCGCAACCTCCTGAAACACTGGTGCAACTCCCCAGCTGGAGCATGGAGTGGCAAAACATGATGGGTAGATGCTTGATGGATCCTTCCTTCAGCCTGTCTCATCACACTGATGAGATTGTTCCCTGTATGTTTGGGTGGCTTACAATGAACAGGGCATTTAATAAAAGATTGTGTCTATGTTGACATGCGTGGATAATTACTAATTATTATTGATAATAAAGGGCCATAGGTGTGGCACCTGGGAGGGTGGGGACCATACAGTCCCACTATGCTTGCACTGGAGGTTTACTATCCCACTGCTATCATAACCCATCCCACAGCTATTAACCATCCCAAAGGTATCCTTACCCATCCCACAAGCATGCAAAGGCTTTAAACCATTCAAACAGTTTCCACCAACGACTTTATTAAAAAAGAAATGAAGCAGTGGTGAATCAATAGACTTTATTAACAAGAAGCTATAAAACAAAAAAGAGTCTTTGGCACTCCTCTTGGTCGCTCAGTCTCAGGGTGAAGGGTCCAGTGCGCTGTGGGTGCCTCCTGCTGCGGAGCTTGTTCTCCAGCTCCTCCAGAAGCAGAAGCAGCAGAAGCCCAGCCCCAGAAGAGTGAGCCCATGCTGCAGAAGCCCAGCAGAACCAGAGTGAGGGCCAGGGGGCGGGATGGTAGCCCTGGTCCTCTTGCCAGGGCTGGCAGCAGATGGCGAGGCTTGCTGTGCTTCCGCATGGTTGTGGGGTTGCTGGCTGGCAGGGAGGCTGTCCAGGGAGGGCATGCACCAAGGCTGGCAGGCAGGCAGACAGCAAGGCTTGCAGGCAGGCTGGCAGCAAGCTTGCAGGAAGGCTGGTACCAAGGCAGGCACCAAGGCTTTCAGGGAGGCAGGCAGCAAGGCTGGCAGAAGGCTGGCAGCAGGCAGGCACCAAGGCTGCAGCAGAGCGATGAACCAAGGCTGGCAGGAAGGCAGGCAGCAAGGCTGGCAGGCAGGCTGCAGCAAGGCTTGCAGGGAGGCTGGCAGGAGGCTGGCAGGGAGGCTTGCAGGCCATGGCCAGGAAGGCTAGCAGGGAGGCTTGCAGGCAGGCTGGCAACAAGGCTGGCAGCAAGGCTTGCAGGGCAGACATGCAGGCAGGGCAGGCAAGGCAGCCAATCCGTCGGCAGCAGTCTTAACTCTGAATGGCGACCTGCTTTCCGAGCTAATTCCGTTTTTCCAGGGGGCTGATGCAATGCATCTCCCCCGCATGCACAATTAACGCCAGGCATCGCTAGGCTTCCTCTGTGCATCTGCTGTGCATCGCTGTGCATCCGCTTCATCTATTCGGCATCCGTTCTGCATCCGCTGTATCCATTCCGCGTCCGCTTCGCTGAGGCCCCCTGGAAGCCCTGCGGTTGCGCCATCTGCCCCCATTCCGCTTCCCTCCGCTGGGCTTCTGTTCCGCATCCGCTTTGATCCGCCCTGCGTCCTCCCCGCGTCCGTGTTATCCGCTCCGGTTATGCAAATTTTTTCCCCTTTTGAGCGCGGATAACAACGGATGGAACATTTTACTTGTCCGTTGTGTCCTTTTTGCATCCGTTGGCCGGTGTGACATGGGCTTAACTAAGTGGCTCTTCTCAATTAGCTTTCCATTCTTGCGCTTCTTACTTTGATGCTATGAAGGATTCTCCTATCTTCTATACCTCATCCTTCCTTGTCTTGACTAATGTGAAGCAATAGCAATAGGAATAAAAATCCTAATCTATTATTTCCTGTCTTCTTTTTTATGCTGGTTGCCCCTAGCTGGGTAATTGCAGTACATTGTAGAAAATGTGTTTCTAGTATAGATTATACTGCATAGGACCCAATTAAACACGTTCCATTTTAAGGCCTTTGATATCTACAGGCAATATTATAGAAATGAAAGGAGCCAATTGGACCTGATAATCTATTTTATTTTCTTAAGACATAGCCATTTCTATCACCTTAGGCATTTCCTCTGAATATTTGTCCAATATTTTCTTTTATAAGATTTTACAACAGATGAGGTATATGGAATATCTACTGAATGAGGTAACATATTTCATTGCTGAATTGTATTATAGGCAAAAATAAGAGCACAAGGGTCCAATTTATATACTTCTTTGGAATATTGAATAATAGTGAGAAAAGAAGAAGAAATGGAGGCTAGCAGAGTTAGGACATTTCAAGAATATTTTGCTAAAATAGCCCAGTTTACAGCAGCAGGGTATAAGACTGTTGATTCCTGAAGTCTCCTGATAGTTTTAAATAATATAACGGATCATATAGATACCACATAGTGATGTAAGCTGAGAAAAAAATATTAGCAATTAACAGTGGCTAAATGAAGTTGAAAACAAAAGGACACTTCCATGAAGCACCATTTCTGTTCTCCAGTCCCTCAAATAATTTTGAATTTGGCTATGAAATGGTTTCACTGCTCCAGACTTTGAAATGTGGAGAACTGAGAGGGTACACAGAAACATTCCTTTTTCAGGGCTCTTCCCCCCCCCCCCNGGGCTCTTCCCCCCCCCCCCGACTAATAGTGGAACTAATTCAGTCAAATACCACATTCTAAGCTATTTTGCTTTGCAAAAAAAAAAGCAACAACAAAAAAAAATTCTGAGCAATTGCTCTTAGGTGCAGCTGTGAAGTTCATTCCATTATTGTATTTAATAGCTAGCTGTGAAAATGAAAGAGGGCGTGCTGGCAATTTGGAAGCCAGGCAATTTTCTCAGTATTTGTAACCATGGTTGCACATTGGCGCCACGGTTGGAGGTGAGGAAAACGAAAGAGACGTTCTAAAGAATGCCTGTTGATAAGCAATAAACAATACCAAGAGTAGCCAATGGGGATAAGAGAGAGAAAATCCCCAAGTGATAACAAAACCTTCAACCCCACCCCTCTCAAAACAGGAAAAGAAAAACAGTTGGGAAGGCACTTGGCAGCAGACTGGCCCTCTGAAGAAGAGACAACCTGGAAATAAGGAGGAATTTTCTGACAGTGAGAACAATCAACCAATGAAACAGCTTCAGGAATTGTGGGAGTTTCATCACTGGAAGTTTTCAAAAAGAGACTGTACTGCCATCTGTCAGAAATGGTGTAGGGTCTCCTGCTTAGGCAGGGGGAGTTGGACTAGATGTTCTGCAAGGTCCCTTCCAATTATTAATCTGTTAGATGGGAAAGACCGATAGAAATATTTTCAATTTCACACATACCGTTTTTGTTTGGTCAGAATCCTAGAAGTTTTATTTCCTTTCCCAGGTCCACCAATGGATACACTTGGTGGGAGTGACTCAAAAAAGTGGAATCATATAAAAGGTCTATCAAAGGGAGTCAATGGAAGAAAGCTCATTCTAAAAGTCTATTGTGCCAAAAAACATGCCATGTCCTCAGAGACTTGCCCATGGAAATCTATGAATGCTTGCTCTCCTGGCACAGGGGCAAGAGGTTAAAGAAATAGAGGCATTCATAAATTAGAGTTGTGATAAGTACAATCTAGCTATAGTACTAGGTCAAAGCAATGAAAGAGGTTGAAATCTAGAAAGTTCTAAACACAGCTTCATATGGAGTCAAACATGGGAATTAAACAGCTTAAGGATGTTTAGAAAAGTCCATCACCTGCTTAGAAAAAGATCCCTTTGTTTGGAATATGTGGTTTAAGCATGCATGCATGTGCCAGCGGGAACAGTAATTGAAAAGCATGATTGATATGATAGCTTGTGCTAAAGTCTGCTTCATTGGCTCTGTTTGATGACAATAGGATGCATTGTACTGATTCAGGATCTTAAGATGATACACAATATTAAAATATTACATAGATATAGATTATAAAATATCAAAGTAGATCATAGTAATAGACTTCAATCAATTCCCAGATAGTAGATAATAGGTTTGGAAGTTGTTACGCCTTTCCATCCTTCAGTGCTATACACTATGTCAGGGTCCCCAACCTCTGGGCCATGGACAGATACTGGGCTTCACAGCTGGAGGTGAGTGAGTGAAACTGAAACCATTTCACCTGGTCTGTGGAAAAAATTGTCTTCCATGAAACTGCCCTCTGGTGCCAAAAAGGTTGGGATGACTGTTGCATATGGCCAGTTTTTCCATAATTTTCCCCCTTCCAATGCAGTTTAGATTTTCCTTTTCTTTCTTTTTGTGTTGTTTCTTTCCCTTCCAACATCCTTCTTCTTCATTAGGTATTGAGTTCTCCAATTCTGTAATTTTTAGGTGCTTTCAACAAGGCAAGTAACAAAAAAACCCCTTCAAGTCAACTGTAAAAGAACCGAAGTCGTCTCTCTGTGATAAACCAAACAACTTGGTACTTTCTATAAATACAGAGATTGGCATTCCCTGTTCATTTCATTGCAACTATCCAAGTCCTTTTCTTTTACTAGTTTTTTTCTGCTTTTCTCCCACATTGCAAATGTGATGGGATTGCAACTCCAAAAATTCCCAGCCAGCTTAACTTTTACAGCTAGGATTGCTGGCTGAGGAAAGGCTGAATGCTCATATATTATTAGCACATACGCCATTTCATTACATAAGATTCTGTCACATCATTCTATCACAGGGGTCTTCAAACTCGACAGCTTTAAGACTTGTGGACTTCGACTCCCATAATTCCTCCTCCAATCATGTTAGCTCAGGAATTCTGGGAGTTGAAGTCCACAAATCTTAAACCTGCCAAGTTTGAAGACCCTTGTTCTATCACAATAGCAACTTTTTGCATCTGTGGGCAATTTGCTGAAGAGTTTGGCTAGAAGCAATGAATTAGTTGCATTTACCTATTATGTGTTCTCACCAGAATTATATGGTGTAATTTCTCATTTTCTGGAGTAACTCTGAAGAATTCAACATTCTAAACACTTGTGATAAATGCACACAATCAAACAGATGTTTTAAAATGGAGGGGATGCTTTGAATAAATTTCCATCTCACACAGTGCTGGAATTTGATTTCTGTAGGCAGAGCTGTTCTGAACTGATCTGAAATTCTTGCTAACAAAAGCAATGTGGAAAATTCCCTGAAAAATAGAAATATTGTCACAAGATATGTCACATACAATAAGATTACCTTTTCTGCTTATCGAATGCCATGTAGTTCAACCTAAATTAGATGAAATACTTTATAGCAATTAAATATAACCCTTGTGTTGGAAGCAAAGATAGGCAAAGGAACATAGCCCTTCAGGTGGTTGTCGAGCCATAGAAGGTAAGAGTTGAAAAGTTCAGAGTCCAAAGGTCCAGGTTAGAGCAGGTATCCCTTATTACAGTTGATTATCCAGCTTCTCTTTAAACCCAGCTAGCAAGGGGAGAGTTTGCCACCTCTTGGGAAAATCTGTTCCATTATTGAGCAGCAATTACTGTCTGAAATTTGTCTTGATATCTGTTTGAAATCAACTTCCTTATAATGGAAACCCTTTGCTCTTGTTTTGAATCAACTTTGAACCAATTCCAACCTTCAGATACTTGAAAACAGCGATCGTGTCTCCCCAAATCTTCTCTTTTCCAGTCTAAATATACCCAATATCTCCAACTGTTCCTTATATGCTTTTTTCCTCCCATGTTATTTCTCATTTGGGTTGTTCTCCTCATGGCATTTTCCAGTTTATCCATGATGTTTGTAAAAGAATTGGAAACAGTTAATCTAGGTGAAGTGTGACCAACAGTCCACAAAGAGGATCAATGGCTTCTTTTGAACATGACATTAAACTTTTGTCCAAGTGTATTTCACATGTATCACATTATTATCGGTAGGGTACAGTCAGTTTGTGTTCCAGCAAGATACTCCAACTGTGATGGAATGTAGTGAGGAGGTGGACCAGGAACAAGGCTGCATTTCAGTGGAGTAAGAGGCAATATAGCCCAGATATTATGTGTGAAAGAGGATGAAGATAGTCTCTACCTAATAGTTTATAGGATATATTCTAGATGCAGATAGTAGAGACTTCAGTCTGATAAAATTTTGTCTATAGGTGTGAAACAATAAAGAACTTAGCTTGGAAGGGCTGCCATATGCCATTCCTGGTTTGGGGCCTGACATCAGCCTTTTTTATGTGTTATTGCTCAGTGTGGCTCCCTTTTATTTCCATGCTCATCCCTTAGCTCTTTCCTATCTGAATGTAAGACTTTGTATCTTGCTGTTTGAAATTCAACATGCTATTCAACTTTAGCCGATGTTGCAGCTTGTCAAGATCTTGAAACTTGATACTGTCCCGTAAGATGTTTGCTGTCCCTCATATCTCTTTATGAACTGCAGATGTGATCATCTTGCTTTCTAATTCTATGTCCAAGTAATGTTTTATTTTGTCGTTAAGCAGAGCAAACAGAACAGAAAAAAAGAACTACAGACATTTCATGCACAAATATATGAAAATAGAGTTGTGTAATAGTATAAACATAGTTTACACCTATAAGTAACACTTGGATAAGTCACAAGGAACATTAGGTCTTCAGTCCATTGGGTGAATGAGTCATATATTTATCTTCCCAATGTTGAACAGTAATTCCTTTAGCAATAAGAAGGATGCAGAAATCTCTTTGTATTGTCCACTTATAATTTTCATGTATTTAAGTAAATAATACAAAAGAATGGATGTCAGAAAATATTGAAATTTTAAATTATTTCAAACATATTTCAAAGGCAAATTAATATATGTAATAATTTCTTCCTGAAATGGAACCATTTTACATTATCACAAAAATGTTGCATCTCCAATAACATGACAATTTATTTGTTTGCTTTTTGTATAAATGGAATGAATTCCAGAAAGTCAAAAATATGATAATTTTGTTGTTGAATAAATTGTGTCTATTGAACTTTTTGATACAAGTGATGGAAACATATGTTGAATGGCGCCAGGCCTAGAAGGGCACCTTTTGGTATGTCATCCAATGCTTCCCCCCAATCTGACACAGTCATTGTTAGATATTATTGCATTAATCTAATAGTACATAGTTCACATTTCATCATTTTTTCAACTGCAATCTCATGAGAGAGTTTAATCTGTAAATTAAATATACTATGCCTATCACATTCCCATGGTTAACTAAATTGTTTACTCCTTCAAAAGGAGATCAAAGTTTATTTGATCTCCTTTTGAAGGAGATCAAACAAACTTCTTGAATAAAGCAAGTAGTTGCTTTATTCTTGATAAATCCATACTGGATTACTACATTAATTGATTTTATCATACTATAAGTAACCATACCACCAAACCTGAAATCATGTCTTTCTAACTGCAATAATATTCATCCAATAATTCAGATAAAACTGATCTCGTCCTGGACTCTTAAACATTTTATTCTGTTACTTACTTAAACATCTCTTATTCTGAGTTGTCCTTTTGCCAGTTGTTCTGCTTATGTCCACCTGAACATAACTGTCCTTTAGGGAGAAGACTGAATAAAAGTAAAAGTTAAAGAACTCTGCCCAGTATCACTTATTTTTCCAACATCTGCTCCAACTAATTGACTTCTTCCTTTTTCTATTAACTTAGAAAATATTGTTTTTGTTTTTCCTTCTTTTACCCTTTAACCTTCTTTTATTTTTGCATATGCTAGTATTTTCTGATGCAGCTCTTTGATGATTAAATCCATCTTCTACTTCTATATATTTCATTTGAATCTTAGTTCAATTGACTGGTTCTAATTTTTAATCTTTGTTCTTCAATCTCATTGAAATAGTGTGAATTGCACCTTCCCAATTTTATCTTAACTTTGTGAAATTTCCAATTTTCCTACATTCCTCTTCATCTGAGTATTGATTTCAATGGGATCCTGAATACTAGTTTTTTAAGCTGGATGAAATTTGCTCTCCTCAACCCTAGCATGTATATATAAATCTGTGCTTTAATTTTTCCATCTCTAAGATGATATGGTCATTTCCTCCCCAAGTTACCATTGCTTTTACTAAACTCTAAAAAGTGACATTGTTTATTCTTCAACCTATGAAAATTAAACAGTCAGAAAGACCCCGGTAGTATTTGGGAAACTTTGCAGGTGTTAGCCAAGTTGTTTTTCCAAGAGATGTCCAGATGGTTAAAAACTTTTATGGTACTATGTATCTTCTGTCTGAAAGCTCAGTAATTTGGATCAGAAGAACATAATTGAGATCTTCTAAATTCATGACTGATGAAATTGAGTTAAATTTGAACAACATTTCGTTGTGGGAGGAAGGGAACGAGGAGAAAAATCATTCTTAAAGGCTAGGTCACACTGGATGACGAATGCAAAACGTATGCAAAAAGGACACAGCGGAGGAGCAAAATTTTGGGGGTGGCTCCATCCGTTATTATCCGCTCTCAAAAGTGCCCCAAATTTGCATAAACAGAACGGACAACAATGGAAAGGAACAGACGTGGGGAGGAT
>BHFT01026744.1:0-43385 GCA_004320025.1 Laticauda laticaudata
CTGAGAGTATTTACACCAAGACAAATTCCTTGTGTGTCCAATCACACTTGGCCAATAAAGTATTCTATTCTATGGCCACATAGTGGTAGCCATACCATTAGGCTGTCGAGTAGAGCAAGAGAAGAGAAGCAGGTCGTTTCCTGTGCCTGGGTTGAAAGACCTATTCCCTTTGGCCCTTTTACTTGTCACTTAGCCATCCTGTTCGGTAGCCTGGACTGTTTCTCTTGCAGATGCTTATTCAACATAAGCAACATATAGCAACCTTTAAAACCTGTACCTGAATTTTGTTCACAGTAACATTTTTTGCCTAAAAGCAAGCAAGCAAGCAAAGGGGAAAAAAAGCACCAGGGAAAGAAATTACCTTGTAAAATTTTTACCAGCTTTTATTCCGTTGGATGAAAAGATTTGTGTTTTATGGTTTTTCTTGTGAGTTTTTTCCCCCCATGGGTAGATTTTTTTTTTTACAAACTTCTCATGAGCACAGTGATCTTTTTGCACTTATTTAGTTATGAGGTTGCCCAGAGGATTGTGTAAATGCACCAACTTTCACTGTACAATGCTCCAATGAAGAGCACCTCCTTGACTCCCCATGTTTCCATTAAATCACAAGGAAATCACCCTTCTGGCTAGAACTTTTACACTAGCAATTCTAAATTCCTATGAAGTTTTTCAGTCATCTAGGTCATGGTTGCCCCAAAGGTGCTTCTTTCAAAAAGCAACTGCACTTTGTTTTTCCTTAAAAGATATTTTGCTTTTCATCCCAAAAGCTTCTTCAGTTCTGACTGAACGGTGGAGAATGGAAGGATTTTTAGTCCTTGCATCATTTGGTTGTTAGCACTCTCTCTGAGAGTCTTTGATGCTGCTTGGTGATTTATCTGTGCCCTTAATTGCACCTGAACATTGCAAATGGGTGTGGAATCTTCTTTCAGTTCCAAAAAGGTTCCACACTCATTTAAACTATTTAAGTGGCCCTGAGGATATAGATAAACCTCCAAGTGCCCTCAATGACTCTCAGAAAGAATGCTAACAACCAGATGACTGCAAGGAATATAAATCCTTCCATTCTTCACCATTCAGTCAGAACGGAAGAAGCTTCTTGGATAAGAAGTGAAATGTCTTCAAGGAAAAATAAAGAAAGTCTAGCTGCTTTTTGAAAAAAGCACCTTTGGGGAATAGCAGTTCTTCTGCTAAGGCAGGGGTGTCCAACTCATATCGTCACAGCGGCATCATGTGATGTATCTGGACTTTCCCCCTTCACTAAACCAGTCATAGGCGTGGCCAGCTCATGACACATCTGGCCCATGGAGAGTTTGACAGCCCTGTGCTAAGGGAGCCCCTTGATTTCTTTTTATCCCATTTGTCAATTTATAAATTTACAGTGATATTGATAATATCATTGAAAGACCATTTGTGCTGAGGTCAACTACCTTTTCAGTAGTTAAATTGTTTTTCCTCAGCACTTTTCTTCTAATGGAAATGAACTTGAGATTACTTATAGCAGAATGATGGCCTTTGATGTGATAATATCTCACATTTTCCCACTAACTATATTCTAAGCACATGAAATAAATATTTAAAAGTACGATTTAATCTAACCTCTGAAACTTTTCCATAAGTTTTGGAATGAGGTTCATTCCTGCTATCCTACATCATCCATCCTACTGGTATTTCAAAAGGCCCTGAAGTAGTTGACAATTTTTCTTGTTCTCATCCAGATTTTTCTTTTCTCTGCCAACTCTGTAAACCAATTAGAATTGATGTGAGTCAGCTGACATATAAATTTAATTATAATCATTATTAAAAACAAGAGTTCCATAGCAGCGACTTTAAACATACATTTAAAGTATATCATGCTCTCACACAAACAGTATCAGTAGGCCTTCCAGCCTTAACTGTGGGTTTATTATATAGGAACCTCCTTACTGGAATGGTCTCTGGCCCAGAGATGGTATTCAGCAGGTTCTGACCAGTTATGGAGAACCGGTAGTGGAAATTTTGAGTAGTTCAGAGAACCAGCAAATACCACCTCTGACTGGCCCCACGCCCATCTATGTTCTGCTTCATGAGTCCCAGCTGATTGGCTGGGCTTCTTTTGTTGCCCTGCATAGAAGAACAGAGCTGGAAAGCAGGTTAGTGGGGTGGGGAGGGAATGGAGATTTTGCAGCATCCTTCTCCTGCCATGCCCACCAAGCCACACCCACAGAATTGGTAGTAAATGTTTTTGAATCCCACTACTGCTCTGGTCCCTTTCTTTCTTATGAGAAAAGCTTTCCTGCACAAAGTACTAATTATCTGCCTGAGACCCAGCCAGGTAATAAAAACAATGAGGAAGTTTATTTATAAAAGTTTATTGAAGCTAACTTATCCTCTCCCAAGACTTTTTCCTTCAATCCTCTCATACCTGTCCTTCAGATAGGTGACTGTCCTTAGCAGTCACTGAATCTGCAGGCAATCATATCTGAGGCTGTTGTTTAAGGCCCTGTCACATTGGCCGACGGATACAAAACGTTTGTAAAAAGGACACAGTGGACGAGAAAAAGTTCCATCCGTTGTTATCCGCTCTCAAAAGTGCCCCGAATTTGCATAACCAGAGCAGACAACAACGGAAAGCAACAGACGGGGAGAGGACGTAGCCAGCATGTAAAGCAGATGCTCCATGGAAGCCTAGCAGATGGAAGCGGATGGGAGCGGATGGCAAATCTGCGGGGCTTCCGGGGGAGCACAGCGAAGGGGACGCACAGCAGAAAGAGCGGATGCAGAACGGATGCCTAGCAGATGAAGCGGATGCAAAGCGGAAGCCTAGCGGAAGCCTAGGGGAAGCCTAGTGGAAGCCTAGCGGATGCACAGCATTCACTGCGCATGCGGGGAGGATGAATTGTGTCAGCCCCGCGGATATAAAGGGAAGCAGCTCGCAAGCAGGTCACCACATCAGAGGAAAAGACCCTGCTGCCATACACGAGCTCTCCCAGCCAGGAAGCCAGCCAGCCAGCAAGCAACAACAACAACCATGCGAGAAGAGAAAAGCCTCATCCATCTGCTGCTGCAGCCTGGCAAGAGGGACAGGGCCACCATCCCACCCTGGCCCTGACTCTGCTTCTGCTGGGGCTTCTGCTGTTTGGGCTCGATCTCTGGTGCTGGAGCTTCTGCTGGCGCTAGCTCCATGGTGCTGCTCTGCTGGGCTTACACTGCTGGCACTGCTCCTGGTGCTGGGGCTTCTGCTGGGCTTACTTCTGTGCACTGCTTCTGGTGCTGGGGTTCTGGCTGGTGCTTACTCTGCTGGCAACTGCTCCTGGTGTCTGGTGCTTCTGCTGGGGCTTACTCTGCTGGCGCTTGCTCTGGCTACTGGTCCTGCTGGTGCTCCTGGTGCCTCCTGGTCCTCTGGTGCTCCTGCGTCCTGCTGGTTCCTGCTGGTGCTTCTGGTGCTGCGCTGCTGCTGCTGCTGCTGGGTGCTAACTGGTCCCTGCTGGTCCTGCTTTGCTGCTTACTGTGTTTGTTGTTGCTGCTGCTGGTGGTGGTGGTGTGTGGAGGAGCAGCCCCTACAACCTCGAAGCCCTTCTTATGAGGGCTCATATGGCCCTGCCAAAGGGAGGAAGAGGCAGATGCGTGAAACGGGAGAGGGGGCAATACACCATAAAGAGGAACATGAGCAGGAGGTGCTGGACTGGCTGAGGGAGAATGAATATCTTTGGCGGAAGGGACACAGGCTCTAATCGAGACACCAAGAGGAAGCAGGCTGCTTGCAAGCAACCCAACCGCATCCACCCCAGCTCCACTCCACTGAAAGGCAGAGAGGCAGGAGAGAGATACCGGAGGGCCAGAACCACACTGTCCTGCTGGAAGATCAGGGACACCATCAGGAGCAGCGTAGATCTCCTCTCTCAGCTGGTACACACCAACGTTCCATCCTCCAACGCGCAAGCCCTTCCTCACCTACATCACCAGACCCTCATGAACATGTTGGAAACACCCAGTACCAGGTGAGTAAAGGACAGGATCACCAATCTTCTTCACATACTCTCCAGACCCAGCTGAACCTGCTCCCACCCAGTCCAGGCCTGCTCTTCCACCCAGGTGATGTCTATCTGCGCCCTTCCAAGGCTTTCCACAGGCCCTCACCTACCAAGGCTACGGCTACCAGGAGGTCCAGCAGCACAGGCAGCCCTTTCCAGACAAGGCACAGGTACATCGGACGCCAACCGGTGCTATCTGATGCTACCGATGCCACCCATGCCACAATGCCAACCATGCCCACCGATGCCAGCCACACCAAAAGATTGCCAGCCACGCCTCACCTTGCTCAGCTGCAGACCAGACATCCCCACTACACTGCTCCTTCCTCCCACCCCACAGCCAAGCCGGCCTCAGAACATCTGTCATCGGTTTTGGGGCTAGACACCAATGTCCTGCAGGAAGGGGCTCTCAACATCACAGGACTGAGCCAGCTTCTCTGAGAGCTTCCTCAACACACCCGTCCCCGTTGTCCCTTTGGGGCCAGGCAACCCAATGGTGCCTCAGACCAGCACTCCAGGCAGCACCCACCTCCACAGCACCTGGAACCTTCCCCCTGAGACTGGGCACGCCTCAGAGTGACAAGAAGAGTGCCAGAGACTGGGTGGCTTCCTGTTGACTTCATTTTTGTTTTGGACACTTGACTTGGGTCATTTTGCTTTTACAGCTTATTAATAAAAGATTATCTTTGCTTCACACACTTGCTTCATTTATTTTGTAAATAAAGTCTTGGTGGAAACTTTTAAGAAATGGTTTAAGCCTTTGCATGCTTGTGGGATGGGTGAAGATAGCAGTGGGATGGGCAGGGATACCTTTGGAATGGGTAATAGCGTGTGGGATAGATATAAACCTCCGTGCAAGCATAGTGGGACTGTATGGTCCACCCTCCCAGGTGCCACACCTTTGGCCCTTCATTATCAATAACAATGTAAGCATTGATCCACACATTCGCAAACACAACTCTTTATTAAATGCCCTGTTCATTGTAGGCCCACCCAACATACATGGCCCAATCTCATCAGTGTGATGAGACAGGCTGAAGGAAGCATCCATTAATGATCTATCATCCTGTCTTGCCACTCACTGCTCCAGCTGGGGATTTGCACCAGTGCCTCAGGAAGTTGCCGTCGCTTTCTTCCCTTCACATGAGGCTCTGTTGGGGCTTGCACATCCACAGTGTCTATCAGGTTTAGCCCTTGCCTCCATTCCCCAGGCTCCATGTCCCCATTACCTTGTTGGAGGTCCATAGAGCCTGTTCTGCAACACTGGGTAGTGGGTGCGCATGAGATTGTGCAGGAATGCAGCAACTTCCACGATCCTCCTCACAGTCTCTGGGTGATGCTGCATGGTGGTAGAGAAGTACCTGGAACCTGTTGGCCAGGATGCCAAAGGGCGTTCTCCACCACCCGCCTTGCCCTGGACAGCCTTAGTTGAAATCCTCTCTTCATGGGTGAGGCATATGAGGTGTAGGCTTCATGAGGTAGGTTCTGAGGGAGAAGGCGTCATTCCCACGATGAAGTAGGGCACATCTTGTGTGTCGTTTGGCAGGGGGTCTGATCTGGAAACCCATGATGAGGTTGCCTTCCAGCCCCTCCTTGAGGTCACTGACATTGTATACCTGGGCATCGTGAAGCTGAACCGTTGCCTGAAGCATCGTAGTACATGAACTTGTATGTAGCATCCACCATGGCGAAGAGGATGATGCTGAAGAAGCCCTTGTAGTTGAAAATAAGTGGACCTCTTGGCTGGAGCTTTGCAGGCCACGTGCTTCCCATCTATGGCTCAACGGTGTGTGGTAAGTTCCACTTCTGATACCACTGCTCTGCAACTTTCTTCCAGTCTTCTTCAGTGGAGGGGCACTGGAGGAGCTCTCCAGGTATTCTTCGATGATGGCCTGCACCACTTCTCTGACCCCAATGCTGATGGTGTTGTGTGGCACCCCCCAAGCTGTACTGCATGCTCTGTAGGTGGTCCCTGAGGCCAGGTGCGCAGAGAGTCAGTGCCACCTTGAGCCCAGGGGTCCAGGCTGGGCTGGAAGTTGGTGCTCTGCTGGGTCAACCTGGGTCTCAGCCACTCAAACAACTTCGTCAAACATGGCTGGCGGCATCCTCATGAAGTTCTGGAATGCACGAGGGTCTTCGTTCCTACAGCTCCACCATCAGCTTGTTGTACAGTCCATACTGCATGTTCCTCCTGAACCATCTTCGGACCGCCAGACACTTCTTGGACGCCTCCTTTTCTTCCCGTAGAACAGGTGAAAGAGCCTGTAGATGGCTTCACACTGTTGGCAGAACGATGGTGGCTACCAAAGGAGTGTGTTACAATCCATGGTGGAGATGACTGGATGCTGTGGAAGAGCAAGAACAAGATGAAGGCTGAAGAGGTCTGCACAGCAGGGCTACTGGACTGAAAGTGAGATTCCAGGTGAGTTCCTCCCCCTTTTTATAGGAAATATCGTTTTTTCGCCTCGGGGTGTCATTTTGATCCTCTAGGCATCCTCTTGACATCCTTAATATCCGAGATACGTCCCCTCTGAGAACGTTTTTTCCTTTTTAAATGCTTTCTTTGCGAGCTGCAATCCGTCTTTCATCCTTTCTCTGTCTGTGCTACTAACGCTGGCGCATCCGTTCCGCATCCGTTTTGCTTCCTCCCTGTGTCTGTTTCCGTTGGAGCGGAATGCGAGTTGCGTGGATGTGCAGCGGATGCCTAGAGGATATAGCGGATGCGTAACAGATGATGATGAGTGTGAGAACGGATGTTCCCCGTATGCGTTGCGGATGGCAGAACGGGACGCGCTTTCGACACATTTTCCGCTCAAAAAGTTTTGTGCAGCTCAAAACTTTTTGAGCGGATGGAACCTGTCGACGGATGCTGGACGGATAGAGAGGATGAAAAACGGACACAGTGAGTACAGGAACGGAAGCATCGCATTAACCTCCAATGGATGGCAAGTGTTTCTCTCCATTTTACATCCTCTTTCCATCCATTGGTGCAGTGTGACATGGGCTTTACTCACAAGGAGGTTGTGCTTTCCTTTCATGACATAGATGAAGACCCAGTCCATTCTTCTATCCTCTACCCTTTCTAGGGCTGAATTGGAATCCTTATATTTGGTGTTAAATGACAGTTGCTTATTATTTATTTATTTATTTATTTATTCATTTATATCAGTAGTAAGATTGGCAGCATACAAGTTTAATTATTATTTTTTCTTTTTATTACCCTGTAAAAATAATTTTTAAAAATCCCCTTAATTCAGGGTAGAGTCCGGGCAACTGAGTGGAGCTGAGTGTTTACTGGAAAGATGCCCTTCCTGATGCCTAATTGGAGTTTGCAACAGATTTTTTTTCTTTGTGCCCTAGGAGAGAAACATCTGTCACTGTCTAGGACTGAACTCTCAACCTTCCAAATGGGAGGTTGACCATCTTTACCACTAGGTGACCATGCTGCTGATACAAGTTTAATTAAAATAAATATGTAAATAAACAAGTAAATCAGTAAGTAAGTAAAGCATTTTGACCCTGGAAAATTCTATCTTTCAATGTTTCTTCCATGTGCCATTGTGGGAATGAATTTCTATGTTTATTCTCCAGACCTGGGTGGTATTGAATGTAGAATTGGGGCCAGATTCCTTCATGCTCTGTCTTGAACCAATGCCCAGAGCAACCATTTCATTGACTTTAAGATATCACATTTAGGCGGTCTGCTACATTTCCTACATTTGTATTATTCTGATGACTCCTCAAAGTAATGGCTTGTGAAATGACTGGGCTGACTGCCTCAATAGAGAGCTATCAGGCCCACCACGTGGCTATCATGCCCCACTCGAGCCCAGCCCTGAAGTGTCTTCCAGAAGCAAGTGCACGGGGAAATGTCAGCTGTCTGCAGAATGGGCCAGAAGACCTATCGTAAGGCATGCACTTGAGAATCTGTTTACAGGAGTGTGGTGCTCATCATCTCTCATCTGGGAATTTGTCTCTGGATATGAAATACCAGCATTTGAGCAAATACTTTTCTCTCTGCAGCTCAGTAGGATCTGAATTCATAGAACATTTACTATGAAAGTAAAAACAAAAAGCCCAAAACTGATCTTCAATTTCATGGTAGCAATTTCTCTTATAATCCACAACCCTTAACTTCTTTCTCTCCAACCTATGATCATATATCAGCTGTTCCCTGACTGAATTCCCATCCAGCTGTTGGAATCCAGCCATTGAACAGCTTGTATCAGACCAAGGGTTGTTTCTCATGGCTCTGAAGGTCCCTCACAACCTTTGGAGTCTTTCGTCTTTCTAGATTCCAACCAAAAATATGCCACAGCTCAGATAACCATGTGCAGGAGGGAGAGGTAAGGGGGAGTGGAAAGGAAAGAATTAGCAAATTAGCAACTGGAGTGAAAATGATCCAGGGTGAAAATGATCTGACTTCAATGTTTCTTCTCTGTTATTATCTTTACTGCATGAGGGCCATGATTAAAGTGTGCCTGTATGTGATGGACGTTGGATGGCTGGTTATGGAAAGTAGTACATGAACAACGCCTTGATTTTAAAAATCTTTTTTTGGATGTGTATAAGGAGCATTTTTGCTTTTATAAATTGGCTAGTTCTATTTTGGGGCTCACTCTACAGATTTAGACTCTCCTTTTACAATTATGAGAAAGGCAATTATTTTTCCTTCCTTCCTTCCTTCCTTCCTTCCTTCCTTCCTTCCTTCCTTCCTTCCTTCCTTCCTTCCTTCCTTCTCTTTTTCTTTCCTTCTTCCTTTTTTCTTTCCCTCTCTCCCCCTTTCTTTTTTTCTTTTTCTGTCTTTCTGTATCTCTTTCTGTCTCTCTTTCTGTATGCCTGCCTGCCTGCCTGCCTGCCTCTCTCTCCCCCTCTCTTTCTTTCTTTCTTTCTTTCTTTCTTTCTTTCTTTCTTTCTTTCTTTCTTCTTTCATATGGCTGACAAGCTTTGCTACCACAGTTGGAGAAGTCCTATAAAACTAAGGGGGTAAAAGGATTTGGGTTTTCATGGAGCTTTAGGACTAAAAGTTTACCCTTTTTTATTCAATTACTTTTTTATGGCTGTTACCAAATGATTGCCAGTAGCTCAGAGAGACCATGGTCCATACCAGAATTCCTTCCCAAAACAAAGTTATTCAGCATACTTAATTTTGAGATCAACCATGTGCACTGCCAGTTTCCCAATCAGACAATGCACTATTGTTCAAGACTACAGTAGTCTTGAAAAGAACGCTGCTTTTGTTCCTGGATATGAAAACATGATCAGTTTTCCTTTTTCTTTTCCTGGTGGACAGAAGCCTCTTGTATGGCACAATATAGGTAAGAAATGAGATAGAGGTCTCTGCTGCACCAAAGAAGAAGTTGTAGTTTCCTTCCAACGTTGCAGTAACAGCTGAAGTTGGTTCTGCTTTCATTCTGCAGGAATCTCTGCCTGACATTTGTGTCAAAATCACTTAAGAGATCTGCTGGTTGTCTGGCTTGTTGCTCAAGGGATATAGTTCTCACTTGAGGTCTGAATGATTCTGAATGCAGGTCCCAGTCCAGCCTTGCCTGAAGGGATACTGTAACTGGCTGAGTGGCTAGCTAGGGAGTGAAGACAAATATATTCACCATTGGAATGTAAATATTGCATTAAATGAACCTACACCCAGGGAGCAGACAATAGCACTGTGCATGTGTCAGAAACAATTGCAAAGAAGCTCTTCAGACGTTGTGCAAATGCAGCACTCCCTGCTCTGCATTAAACCAAATTGTCTTTTCTCAGGATCCTGTATGGACCTATAAAATGGTGTGATGGCTTCAAGACAGTTACCTCTTAGGAGCTGATTCACTCAGTTTTGATCAGTGTTTTTTTTTTTTTTAAGTTCTGGTTGATTGAATGAATCACAGAGAGGTGCCGTGCTGTTATGAGAGCTGAATCATTTCTGAAACTTGCATAGCTTAATGAGGCAACTTGTGGCCTGGACAACAGCTTACCCCCCTTGACTATACTTTATTAAAGGTCATTTTGATATAGAAGTAATAATTAGACACTAACATACTGCACAGTATGATTCCCGGCATTCTCAGGAAGAATAATTCTGGACCCCATATAAACCCAATAAACCTTCTTAGAAAATAAAAATGATAACTGCAGATCAGGGCTTTATCTGGAGAATAAATCCAGGCCCCCAATAATCCAGGAGGGTAAACAACACCTTAGGAATGTAGAAAGTTAGCACTCCCCCCTCTCCTGGAAGAATGAAATGTTTTGAGAAATATAAAAAAGGCAGAATATTATATTTCCCTGAATGACAAATGGAGAAACGTGCTCTTGGAAAGCAGCCCCCACCTTACTTAATAGCTCTCAGCAGATATCAGCACTTGAGAAATAAAGAGGTAGCTCTATTCATAAGCAAACATCAACATTTAAGATCCAATAAACCCCCACCCACAATAGGAATTGCCCAACACCCCTTCATGGCATCACCGTCAGAAATTACTACCAAACCTAGCTCAGACAAACTCCTAGGATTTGTACATAGCCCCATGGGAGCCTGACAACAGCCAATAGAATACATGTTCTTGCATAGGAACAGGAAGTACAAGTGCAAAGCCCAAGAGAAGGTTTAAAAACCCCTCACTTTCAACTCTATGTGGTCGGCTGCACCAGAACCACCTATGTGCTTCTGTTTAACCATTAAACCATCTTTCCAATCAGCCTCCAGCCTCCATTTTGTCTCCAGTGCCTTTCTCCCAGCTTGGAACTGAACCGAATGGATATTTCTTCCAACAGGAATCTAAGACAAATGACAGAAATTAACCTCAATAATTTGGTTGTTGAATAAAACGTTTTGGGACTGACCGTGCAGGATCTGGTTCTGGATGGTCCTCCCATGGAAGCAAACCATTTTGTGGGAGTGCTTTCAACATAGCCATGAAATTCCAAATGTGCACAGAGTAACCCAAAAGGTCAGCTATCAAAATGCAACTATCCTTTGATTAATACCATTCTTGAGGTTTTTGAGACATACACTAGGGAGGACTTCATCTTTAAGGATAGAAGACAGTACCTTGTTTCACAGCACGTAGTTCTACAAAGGACTTTTACTTATTGTTGTGATAAATGCCTTTCATCCTCCCAGCTCAATTTGCAACAGAACCTTGGACCGTAAGGGAAAGAAACTACAAGCTAACAAAAGAAGGAATTCCATAAAGGAAGGTTGGGAAATCAAAATGTAGCTTCTAATTCTCTGAGACATTTGAATAATATTTCCCATGATCTGCCTGCCCAGCTCAACAGAGTGAATATTAAAACTCTCTACTGCACAGCATGTCAGCCATACTGTCAGTGGGGCTAAGTAACTGGAAATCCATGATGGATCTTTATAGGAAGATCTGTTCTCTCAATGTGTGCAAGAATACTCCTCCCTATGTACGTAGTAAATATTTTAAATGTATGGTTCCTGGTTTACTCAATGTGATGGAAGCATGCACTGGTGTTATGGGACTCAGGTAATTTCCCAGTCTGTACAATACTTAATTGAAATTATAAAAACACCAGCCTAGTTCTTTTTTTCTTGGTAACTAATAATTGCACTGAATGTTATAATTTAAGCACCAATTTCTAGAGTATTTAAATATTAATAAAGTGGTTGAAGAAGAGACAGAATAGGGTATATATATATATATATATATATATATATATATATNATATATATATATATATATATATATATATATATATATATGCTTTTAAAAAGCCTTCCTTCAATTTCACTTACAAAAAAAAAAAGATCTCCTTCCTTAATTTTATTTCCTTTGGGATGGTTTGAGTCCTGAACTCATTGTAAGATCTTCAAACACATAATAAGAATTAATCACCATTAGTTCGCTATTTTAACAGCTGCTTGCTACCTCCATAGCCCAGTGCAGCTGCAAACTTCTCTCCCTTTGCTGACATCATAATCCCATTACGGCTGCAAACTTACATACATAAAATGCAGATTTAAGCTTTTCTCCTTCCCTCCCTCCTTCTCTCTGTTTCAAAAACAACTTCTACTTCTTAATTGCTTGAGCCGCTATCAGAGACATAAAATTCGTTCTCACTTGGCAGCTCATCTTCTTGTGGGGTTGAACTTCGAAGCGTGCTCCTTGGCTGCTGGCTTTATTACTAGACCCAAATGTAAGTTCATAACTGGCTGACTGGGATTCAGTTGCCCAACTTACAGGCTGAGTTTTCCAGACGTGGCAGCTGGGTCTGTTGATTCCTTCCTCCACCTTTTCCCTGTACCCTTTGCTGGGAAATATTTTATGAGCCTACCAACTGCCATGATCTATGCATAAATCTATGGTTATCTGTTTTATAGTGAGGGAATCAAGATACCTCCTTGAGCCCAGAGGGCCAAAACATTTGGCTGTGAAACACTGATTGTTCCCCAGCCCATGTTCAGAAAAGATTGGAAGGGAAGGAGGGGGTGAGTTATTCAGATTTGGCTAATGAGGGAGGTAGGATCATCCCAAGATGTTCTGTAGCTGAAGGAAAAGGATAAGTCACCTCTCTGGGAATAGACAGTGGTTGATAGGGTGTCATTTCCCAGCCTATGGTGTCTGTACAAGTCAACCAAATATCTGCAAAGCTCTTGATGCTAAAAGTGTGAAATTCACTTTTGTTTCACACATTTAACATGTGACACTTAGCTTATTGTATCACCCCTTCAAAAAACTCCTGTTGAGTACATTCTGAATGCAGGTAATCCTCAACTTACAAGCAGAACTGAGTCCAAACTTTGTGTCATTAAGTGAACGATTTGTTGAACAAGTTTTGTCCCATTTTAGGATTTTTCTTTTCAACAAATCACTGCTGTTGTTGAATCAGTAATAGAGTTGTTATGTTAATCTGGTTTCCCCATTGACTTTGCTGATCAGAAGATGGCAAAAAAGAAAAGAAAAGAAAGAGGAATTGCAGGATTCCGAAAGACTGCCACAGTCATGAATGGGAGTCAGTTGTCAAGCATCCGCATTTTGATCCAATGACCATGGAGATGCTACAAGGGTCGCGAAGCGTGAAAAATGGTCGTAAGTCACTTTTTTTCAGAGGTGGTATTCAGCAGGTTCTGACCAGTTCTGGAGAACCAGTAGGGGAAATTTTGAGTACTTTGAAGAACTGGCACCTCTGACTGGCCCCACCCCCATCTATTCTCTGCCTCCTAAGTTCCAGCTGATTGGCTGTGTCTTCTTTTGTTGCCCTGCACAGGAGAATGGATCTGTAAAGCAGGTTAGTGCGGTGGGGAGAGAATGGAGATTTTACAGTATCCTTCCTCTGCCATGCCCACCAAGCCACGCCATGCCCACCAAGCCATGGTAGTAAAAAAAAAAAATTTGAATCCCACCACTGCTTTTTTTTGCACTGCTGTTGTNTAGTAAAAAAAAAAAAATTTGAATCCCACCACTGCTTTTTTTTGCACTGCTGTTGTAACTTTGTATGGTCACTAAATGAATTGTTGTAAATATGGACTACCTGTATGTGTTTTCAGGTGTTGTCACTGCTTCCAGCATACATATGCAGAACTTTATCATGAAGCACATCATGATTTACTCCTCAGCAGGGGACATCCCAGGAGAAAAAAGACAGTGGCTGCTTCTGCTGTCCATCTCCTTTTCGGAGGCTGCCTCTTGAGTCAGCTCTGTAGGGAAGCAGACCATTCTGTGTGGCATCCTAACAAGTACCAGAAGAAAACCATTAGGAACCCTTGAATATGTTTGAAAGAGAGGAGGACTTTGTGGGAGCACCAAATTCTACTTATCACAGCAAAGCAGAGGAGAACTTACAGTATAGTTGGTTAAGGTTTTCTTATTTTGTTGGTTGCTGTTGTTTTTTTTAAAACTTGCATATATAGCATATGATACCTAAAGGCAGTTATAAATTTGCTACAGCCACTACTGCTTAAATGCTTCTGGGTGCAAATATCATTTGTACATATAGCAGGGGAACTTCCATTGAACCCGATCCTATACACTGAGATGCTTTGATCTACTATCAGCTGTGTGGCCCAGTCTTAAAGCCTTAGTTCTGGACTCTATATCTCTCAAATAGGCTGTGTTTGTCTGTTTGATACTATACTGTTTTCTTCAAATATAGGTTTTCTTTAATTATTTCTCTGTTAAAAATAGGAGGTTTTGTTCTCCTTGCTTTCTCTTAGCTATTTTGGGATCTAGACTATAAGGTCATTTGTTCCACACTTTTCAATAGCTGTGTCTTGATTCTTTTAACTCCTAAGCACTTAGATTTGAGATAGATAATTACGTTGCTTAATAGTAAATTGCACTGCAACATGCCCAGAGGGATCTGAAATAAAAGGTATTTAAAAATCTACCATGTTAGAAAAGCAAGATAATTTCAACTAATGAGATTATCAGGGATAATCAGTTTACAAAAGCCCATTATGAGCAGATTCATTGATGTCTTAAAACAGAAAAGAAGAATCCTATTTATTTTTTTAAACAAATTGCTTTTTCAAATGGAAATAGGCTGTTTCCCATTACCTTTTATTTGATAATTTTTGTAGCCCCATCTGCTGTCCAGTTTTGGAAATATCTGTTTTAGGATATATCTATATCTATATCTAGATATATATCTTGCTGATAATGTGCAGAAAATAAAATCTTTTACACAAATAAATCATTGCATTGGTTTCCAGTGCTAAGGAAACTTGTAACCCCAAAGTATTCTGGTATTCAATGTAGCTCAATTTTCCTTGTAATGTGGAAATCTATTGTGGTAACTATTTTTAATGGTTACTTAACAGAAAAATAGTTGTACTGATAATTGAAACATCTATGATAAGAATGTAAGTTTTTCTCACTTCGACTGGACTGGGCAGATTTCTCCTTCATGACTCCAACTTATTTTATGCTTGTACAGATATTAAAACTATGTGGGAAGACATTGGAGAATATAGAAGACAAACTGCTTTCAAGAAAATTTAAAAAAAATTCATTTATGTAAGTTTATAACTAGAACTCATACTGATTAGTGTAACAGAGGTGTGTGAGAGAGGGGGGGGAGGGAGGGAGAGAGAGAGAGAGATCCATTTAGTTTGGGTCAGGTATCATTATGCCAATTATATACATTTCCAAGCCAGGCTAGGCTACAGATGCTGTGGAAGTCTTTAGGAACTGATAGGGGAGAAACAAATCAGATTAAAACTCCGTAAAATGGAGAAGTTGGTCATCCAGAAACACCTTGGCTCTCTGGAAACATGGTTCTGGTGGTTATTTTAGATGGGGTCAAATTTCTTTTGAAGGAACAGATCTGTGATTGCATGTTTTTTGGGTTCAGTATTCCTCTGCATTTGAAGACTGTGGCCAGAGTGGTCATTCCAGAGCTTCAGCTGATATTCTACTATAATCTATAGTAGAATAGATTATAGTAGAATAGATGATATGGCTATAATCATAGTTAGCATTGTGATTATCATCACAACTGCACTCTACATAGTTCAAAAATGCAATAGCCAGATTTCTAGCTGAAAACTCACAAATATGGATAGAGTAAACCTATTACTAAGAATATCCTACTCACTCTGGTAGCTGCCAGTAGGTTTCTGAATCCAATTCAAAGTTTGTTTGTTTACTGAATTTATATAACCACCCATCTCACTTGCAAGTTCTGGTTAGAAAGACCTGTGAGATGTCCTTACTAAATATGATTCTGCGTATTTTGTTTTGACATATACAGAAGGTCTGTTTAAGGTTCCATCCTGAAGGAAGACAGGTGTGAACCAGAAGTCAGATCCCCATGTAATAAATACATTGACCCCAGAAGCTGTTCCGGTTCTCTTTGGTTTTGACATTTCAAAAAGCACTGACAAGTGCTTTGTTTCACTGGGCCTTTGGCCCCTGTGATAAATTGTGAATAACCACGTAGCATTATGTTTTTTAAGATATGGCATAGTTTTTATAGCATTTTGCTCTGTCTGCTTCAGGTAGAACAATGACTCCCACAAATTCAGAGGCCCATATTCAGCCTACATTGATTTAGTTTCACATCATAATTAGAACCAGTGCAAAATAGTAGTCCCATGTTGCCCAGATAAATATTATACTGAATGTTACTGACAGGCCAAGCAGAATAAAATTCATTCACCATCTAATTTCCAATATAGGCCATGTATTGTAGTTGTTTCTGCCTTAGAATGGCTGAAGGCAGGAGTCCAGATGATCAG
The DNA here is from genome assembly GCA_004320025.1 of Laticauda laticaudata. Classification (NCBI taxonomy): domain Eukaryota; kingdom Metazoa; phylum Chordata; class Lepidosauria; order Squamata; family Elapidae; genus Laticauda; species Laticauda laticaudata. The sequence continues at coordinate 16,216 of BHFT01026744.1, forward strand.
ATTCATCTATCTCTACTGTAATTCCTTTAATAACTAAAATTTTGTCCCTATGCTGTCTTCAAAATTAATGTTTTGCCTAATTTAAAATACCTTGAGATCACCTATAACTCAACCTTAATTCAAGTTTGGTCTTCTGATGCAGCTTTAAGTATGTCTGTTTTTATGCTTTAATGATTGTGTTTTCTCTGAAATCCATTGATGGAGTGGAAAGTTATAAATTTATAAAGAAATACTAAATACAAATGTAGTCAAGATCTCATGTAAAAGGGAGGTGGTTATTTGTACAGAAAAATGAGTACAATGTTAGAACAACACAAAATTCAGACAACTTAAAAAAATAGCAAGCAAATTTGAGGTAAGTGAGAGACAGAATGAAATTTAACCTTGAAGCTGCTCTCTTTATTGCAGATGGAAGGAAGCAAATTGAAAATGAAGCATGTGATTCTGAGTTTGCTTTCTTTAGTTTAAACACTAAAGGTAAGAAAAACAGTTATTTTGTGTTGTTAGAGTTCTATTTGTTCGTTCTTCTAACATTTCAGGAAACACACCTGGAATTCCAAGGCAGTTTTCGTCAGCGCTATATTTTCAGACTATTTTGAAGAACTTCTATTGGAAGACATAGTAGGTCAGAGGAAAACTGTTCCCATACATTTTGGAACTCTCCTAAGCATGACAAAACATAATTGGTGGTTTAAAGAAGCTGAATTACTTTTCCCAACTACATCTATTCTGTATAGTAAGTCAATATGAATATGAACACAATACAATAGTTTTGCATTCTTCATTTCTATGCATTCTTTAAGAAAAGTGCAATATTAACATTCTTAGCATACAGAAAGCAAAAGGGAAAGGAGGTGGAACTATGGTCCAACAAGTCACAAAGTCTCTCAGATGTCATTGACAGAACTCAGTCAGCTTAGATAACTCTGCTAACCACAATATCCTACAACCTTACTGACTTATCCAGACACTTGTTATTTGTGTAGGAGCTGTTATACAATGGCACTGCTTTATTTATTTTAGCCCTGAGCAAAAGCATTGTACAAATATCTACCGCATACCTATAAGCTAGGTTCACAACACAAAACTTGTTTTAGTTCCTGAACATTTTCCTATCTCTTCATGATGATTTCAGAGATGGCTGTTCTGTCCTTCCATAACTTACGTTCTGACTTTCCGTAACCTACAATGATTTCAGACTTCTCTAAATAATACATATGTTCTGTCTTCTTTTGATGGAATGATGAATAGAACTTAAGAGTGATTGATTGACTAGTGTTAACTTGGCCAATGTGTTTAGAATGGCTCATATTCCCCCTTTCCACTCTGAATTTATGAATTTGTCCCAGGTTTTTTTCATTTCTTTGTCTCTGGCCACTGCAGCATGTTAACTTCATCCAATTGGCAAGCATGCAGTCCCTCTGGCACTGGTACAAATGCCATTTTGTGGATTGTCCATTAAGGGGGGAAGTACAAGGGAAATGTAGCTGATCCTTCCAAAACAATAAGCACATTCTCAATATGAAGTGTGCTGTTTTGCTTATTCTAGGGTGTGAGGCTGCAATCATATTTTGCATTAAATGAGGATTTCAAATGGCATTTAAGCAATGATATAAATGACAACCACTTTAGATTTTAATTATATATGTAGTTTAACATTGCTGAAGTATGTAATGCTATATCAAACAGATTCAAGTAGAATTACGTATGCCAGCTTTCTTCTGTTTTTTAAAATTAGAATATTTTCTCTCACTACGTACAAGTAAATTTTACTTTTTATAAAGCTAGTTCTTAATCTGAATGCAAACTGTATTCTCTAATTTTAAATAAAATTAGTTGGAAAGGAAATTCCCTTGACAATGTATTTATTTCTAATAAATAGGTTTACAATCAGAATATGAGAATATCTGCTTTATTATATAGAGAAACTATTGTGTTAAATATCTTGAAAGAAGATTTTTCTTTATAAATTTGGAAACAACTAATTTAACATGACTTGAGCTGTCTAGCTCTGACCTAGTGTTACCCTCCATAATGAAAAGACAAATATATACAGAATATTTTTTACAGAGCCCACAAATATAAGTTTCTACATTACAGGTTTTGATTCCAATTCATGGAGACTAACAAGAATGGTAGTGGATAGTAATCAAAGTGAGCTGTCCATTATTATGGCTGTCCATCATGTTATATGGGTTAGAAGGGATAAAGTTATTTACATTTCAAAGAGGATACAGTTTTGGAATTGCAAAGATTCTAGAATTCTTATAAAATGTATAGAGCAAAATTAGTTTGGTACTTAACAGCTTTTCAAAGCCTTAACTACTATAGAAGAGAATATATGTAGCTCAGAATTGAACTGTCTAGTTCACAGTGCTCTCTGGGCTTGATAGTGTGCTCAAAAATGTTTTATTACCCGACTAGGTAACATCATCAATATGAGTGAATATAGGGTCTACTCCCTATTTATATATGGTAGTTTCCTCTGCCAGTGGTGGCAGTGTGGCTTTCTCTTTGATAGTTCCTTGATTAAGATATTATTAAGATGTATTTGAGATGTTTTGCACTGCAGAACACAAGAAAAAAATGGTAATGAAACAACTAAGCTCAGAAGCACCAAGGATTCCATGCCTTAATAATTATATTAAGTAACACTGAAACTATACCCCTGAGACTTAAGGTTAAACAGATATTATTTTTACCTTTTTAGTTGATTGGTCCAAGCACCCATGCATGCCTGAGAGCAGGTTCATAAAAAGTTTTTTTTGGTTTAGAAAATGTAAATCAAAATTGGGTAACTGAACTTCTGGGTATCAAACATGAAAGCTAATGCCTCATTTTCATGACTTGGTAATTAGGTAAAAATGAAAATACAGTGACACTAATTATTCTTAAGGAAATAATAGCAGAATAAACAATCATATAAATATGAGGTATATATCAAGAGCTTGATTATAAGTGCATGTTATTAACAAAACTATCATAAATTTTCCAAAAGAAAAGCTAGTTGTTTCTGAACCAAACCATATGCCACTAAGTTTTTCGAGGTATACTTTGCATTGTAAAAAAAAGTTGTTTTAAAGTTGGAGAATTATACTTCTATATTAATCCATGATCTTTATATACAGCTTATCTATGAATATTTCAGCCATAACACTAAATTTCTTCTGGTTTTGTACAGGTAACTTGGCACTTTTGGGAATTCCCAGGTGCAGTATAAGTTCACTGGAACTTTACAAGTGGCACAGCTTATATTTCAAGGCATCGTTTATATTGGTTCCTTGATTCATGAACACACAAACAGACATATCAACTACTCCTCAAGGGAATATTGCCATATCCATTGTGATTGAAAAAAATATTATCAAAGGTCTTAAATTAGGTGAGTGTCTATCAAAGATATGCATTTCAGTTGAAAGCAAAGGGAGGAATCACAAATAATGGCTTCAGTTGCAAAAGGTATTACAAATTATGAAAGCAGGAAAAAGAAGGGGATGGAAGCAAATTCTATGGATCTGGCTATAGCATTTTTCCAGTAATACACTTGCTGTTCTATAAACGGCCTCAGATCATCACTAGCAGGGAGAACAACAGCGAATTCTTGGAAGATGCAAGGTTTTATCATCCCTTATTTGAGCTCTGGTTTTTTTTTAAAAAGAAATCCAAAATCAGTACTTTCCTCACTCCCCTTTTCACAAGGGGTTCCTTGTGTTACCTTTAGATAAATATATATTTGGGTTTATTGATAGAATAGCTATCTTCAATTATAAGAGAAGTGTGTATTTTAGTTGGTTTTTTTATTATTTAGCAGTCAAAATGCACACAGGAAAACCCAAGGCAGATATGTTCCCCCCTTTTTTCTGCATTTGAAACTCACAGCCATTTAGTAGGTGATTAAGAAGGATGCAGAAATTCAAGATTCCTCCACCCACCCCTCACTATTCAGAAAAGGATTCTGTCACATGTACCAATGTTTGATCAGCAAGAGTGCTTCTCAAAAGACATACATTTGAGGAAACATTTAGCAAGCAGCATAGTACATTAGTGTCACAAACACTTTATGGTACCGAACAGGCAAGCCACAGAAGTTATCCAGATGAACAGGGTGAAAACATATAGTAGCAACAGTGCTTGTGTATAAAAGTGTCATGTCTTGGGGAGAGGAAAAAAATATGTGAAGCAAAAGAACAAAGATGCAGTTGGAATGAAGTCAAGCTCCACACTAAATGCTGATGATGAGACAAAAAGAACATTACTGGAATCTTATACATCCATACCTTTTGGGATGATTCTCCATGAATTTTAGGAAATTCCTTTCAATCTAAGGAGAGGTCAGCTTCGCAGATTCCTGCAACAGTAACAACAGAGGCATTACAGAACTGAAGTGTGTATGGATGTGTGGGAGTGTGTAGTGATTGTACTGAACTACAATCTCTATGCATGTTTATTATTATTATTTTTAAAAAGCTTCATTTGGGACTGCAGTTAGAGACTGGAGACATTCTTTAGTAAATACTGCTGACATTTAGATAGTTAAGGGATCCTATTCAAGCGACAAAGAATGACTTGTTTTTATTTGCATAAAAATTCACAGCAGCAGCAGCACTCTCAAAGAAAGTTAGAAGGAGGTTGATTACAATTGTCCTTTTGTTTTAGAATATGCCCTCATCATTATTCTTATTTTATTACTTCATTCTTCATTTTTTTTAAAAAATGTATTCCATTTACCTCTGCTTTTACAGCTGGGTTTTAGAGTAACATATAGAAATTAAAAAATAATCGCAACCACCTCACAATAGAAGCAGCTAATAGGAAATCAACACGGGAGAAATTTTCAACAGAGGATATTAAAAAAAAATAGAAGCAAGAACCCTGGAAACTTCTTAAAAATAGAAGTTGTCAAAGTTTTCAATATGCTTGAAAACTTCTATTGGCAGATGCTTAGCTTTCAAAAAGGTAACACAAAATCATACCTACAATGATCATAAACCCCCGGCACGGAATCACAATCTTCAAATAAATTCTTGTTTAGTTCTCTTCATGTAATATTGTTCCCTGGTGTTAATTACATTTAAATGGGAGAGTCCTAGTTTGGCATCATTCATTTGGCTTGAAAAGTACTTCCCAATTTATCATACCTGTCAACCTCTATGCATCACAGGCTAATACTTTATTAAGAAAAAAACCATTGGGGAGCTACTGATCCCATTTAAGTACATTGGGCAGAATGTACAACTAATTAAAAAGCATATTTTACATTATTAATTTTTGAGTTTCACTTAATGAATGTGAAATGACAAGGCTACTATTTTTATATTCAAGCTCTCTGGGCTTTTTAGTTGAGGGAATTAAATTCTACCAATTTTTACAAAGATGTTGCTCCAGAGAACTGTTGTCAAAAAAGCTTCCCTTTTTTTCTTTTTCTTTTTTAGCTATGAATTTTATTTTTAAGGACAGTCAAAAAGAGTTCACCGGATGTTGTTGTTGGGTCGTGGTTGCTTTCAGCCAGAACAATAAAAGTACTTTAGATGAGGTATAAAATATGGTTTTTAAATTATATTATGATTTGCAAACACTAAAATATAATTGCAGCGCAGTTGAGAGAGCACAAAAACATCTAGTCTTTATTGTATAAGACAATGTGATAAAATATTTTACAGCCAAAAGCTCATTTTGCATCTGGAAAATTGCATAAAATGATATCTGGGGAGGGGAAGGGGAATCTCATTAAAAGTAAAGTTTTTTTTTTTAATATTCTTAAAATAAAGCAATAGACTATAATTGCAATTTTTCTCCCACTCAGATTTTATTAAATTGCATAACTGTTCAAATATCTAATAATCTCTTTAAAGTAAGGCATAAAATAAGAGGACTCCACGATTCGGCAGGCTGATGTAAATTGATGCCAGGATTATTTTATTTAAAAAAATAATTATTTGAATATGGCATTATATGCTACAACCTTGATTTGGCATGTTGGATTCAAAGTGCAGTAGTACAGTTTTTATTAAGCAGCATTCAATGTTGTGTTATTTAAAACTTTCCCAGGTGGAGCCTGGCACTGTACTGCATTTGAATACCACATAATAACACATTTTTATAGGGCTGTTGGGGGGGGGAGAGACTCAGTCCTCTCCCCCCAAATGTGCTTACAATTAGCTCTCTGTATTTTTATTGTCTTTTTTTCCTTCTAACCACAAAACTCACACTGGAGGCAAAGCTTAACGGCTGAGCTTTCCTCTTGTAAATATTAGGAAATTACATTTGTACAAACTGCAGGACTTTGTCAAGAAGGGCTGGAGCCTTTCCAAGGCAAATTAATCAGGATAAAGTTGCTCTCTGTTCAACATGAACATAGTTTATTTTCTGAAGGTATTAATTTGTCAACAGTTTGCCTGCTTTGCTGTGACTCATGCAAATGTCATTCAAGGAAAACACAAATTCAGTCCTTCCAGATCTACCTTGTACTTTCACAGAGGCAGTTCCAGCTATTCAAAAGTATTACATGTTCGAATTCCCAGCATATGATTTGATGCAAAAGGCTTGAATCTTTTGCAAAGACACAAACGTTGCTTCTGAAACCAGAAAACAATGTCTCATCCTTCTAGAAATAAACACAACAGACCCATGCCTAACTGATTTGCAGTAATGCTATGTATTTTAATCTGATGTTTTAAAATGGTCACAATACTTTGCCCTAAGCAAACAATTTTCTAAATGAAAACCAGCAATTTTAAATCCATTCTCTTACTGCTGTCTTCCAGATGACACTGCATTATTTCTCAGTGTAACTTGCTCCCCGCAAGCAACAATTACAATTCATTGTTCTCTTTCTGGAATGCAGAAAAAAATGCATGAGGGGATCAGTTTTTAGACTTGCCAGAGCTCTTCCTCTTGCCAAATGTCATAATGACTTGTCCACAAAACAAATCTTACTTCTGACTGGTACTGTAGATGACACCAGAAATGCAGAATTTTTTCAAGTGCTCTCTCAAGGACAAATATTTTTTCAGGGTTCTGATTCCCTCTTGATTTTGATTTCTATTATTAATGTGCATGAACAATTTTATTCAAATTAATTGATACTGTCCAATCCTGATGTTTATCTTAAGAGGGTAGCTAACTTTTAATACTTGTATAATTAGGGCTGATTCAGCATGGGGAAGCTCAAAATATACATGTCACTAAATGATGCTGATTGTTTAATAAAGTCATCTCATTAGGAAATGAAAATACATTTGGATTTCCTCTCCTTTTTTTTTTGTCCTTTCAAAACCCTCAGTCATTCCCTTTTCTTTTAACATGGTTAATATTAATATATGGGCCCAAATAGTATTGATGCTGTTCTTATTTTATTTGCTATGTTCACAGTTTTATTATTTAAGAATTCAGTTGTTGCCAAGTATTAATCAATATATTATGCTGCTCAGTTGGGCAAGCTGTATGAAAACATTGTGCCCCTAGGGTTAATACAGTCAAGAGCCAGAAAAGTGTTTTAGACATGTACACAACATGTGGTTTACTATTATCATTAAATGAGGTGAACTGGGACTTTATACATATGGATTTTGAATTGCATAAATTTTGATTGATATCATTTGAAGACTGAAACCCTGAAAGGGTAGATTTTGTGAAAGACGATATGCAGGCCAGCTATTACCACATACAATAGCACCAGAGGAAAACCTCCGAAATGAGCAAGGCAGCTGGCTTTTAAATAGCTAAAACATAACATCAATACTTATTCTGAATAATGGAAAAAAGAGGTAAAAGATGTTGACCCCTGCCTGACAATAACATGTTCCAAAAGGAGAACTGGCCTCTTGAGACCATCGCTTGCTCAACAGTAGCCCCTGTGATTTCCTCCCCCCCTTTCTCTCTCTCTCTCTCTCTCTGATTGCCCTTTCTCCCTCGCTCAAAAAGATAAATATTTTCTGAGCATTTAAACACTATAGACAACCAGCCAGAAAAAGAATTTTCACAAATTCAGGAAACACTTGAGAGGTAAAACCAACATCCTGAGACAGGAGACAGGCCAGCTTTTGACACCAAGGCTAGACCTGGGAGGCCTAGAGAAACCTTTAGCCAGGAAGCCCTCACCACAGAGGTCAGGACTTGAGGGACCTTGCATGACGGCAAAAAGCAAGCACAACTTTCCATGCCCCATCAAATCCAACAGGCCTTTTCATGGGAAATTGCTGAATTTTTGCTGATCTGCATTAAACATGTATGAGACTTAGGAGCAAAGAGCCTTTCCTTAACTTAGTGTGGATTACTAGTTCATGCCATTTTTAAGTGGTGAATTATAACATATGCAGGAATTTGAAAAGTCTCCAAGGCTTTTAAACCCATTTTTCTCCTAACATGTGATTCATGCGGCAAATTATCAATACATCACTCCATGAGATTCATTCAATTTGCTCAGATTTGTTAAAACTTTATTCTGAGAGAGAGAGAGAGCACTGGATAATGCTTTATTTATTATTTATGCCCCATAAATGTATTAAAACATTAACCATATTTCTTTGCAATGGCATACTTCAATTCTCACAGGGGAAGGTGTGTGTATGTACGGTGGGAGTAGAAGTCCAAATGTTTCTCCAACTGCTACTTTAGTTTCCCCAAGGAGGGAACATATTTGTGTTGTGTTACACCTTTAAGTGTTGATTAGGCTTTCATGTTATGGTGACAGAAGTACCGTGGAGTGTTTCTCTTTAATGGGATAATAAGATGCATCAGCCACAAAAAGGAAATGTTCCTTTTCAAATCAGTGGTGGTAAAAGGATTTGTAGGTAAATCTCAAACATGCATTCTTCTTGCAGACCAAGCACTAACATTTAAAAGAGGAACAAAAACCCAAAACATCAGCCAGGTAACTTGGACACCTGGTGTAAGAGGAACCAGGCAGCTCTGAAACATAATGTTTTTTTTTATTTTTTTAAAAAAACATTTCAGGTGTCGTCATGCCCTTGTCATATTATTTCACTTTCATTTATTTCATTTACATATTAAAAAAAACAACTCCCTGTCAGTCAGCTGAAATTGAACACTGTGGCAAAAACAACAGAAAAGTTTGGTTTCTTTAAAAAAAAAGAAGATTCAAAGAGTCCTTATTTCTGCCTTGTGACATTTCAATACAAGTTTCTGAAAAACTGCCTTCTTTGCTTTTGCTTCTTTGTGAAAGGATGGAGAAGAACTTTATGGTCAGGAAGCTTTCTATTGCAGCTACCTCCCTCCCCCCTCCTCCAACTATCATTATTGGATAACAATTGGCACAAATATTATGGTGGGGAAAAGGCCCATAAATCAAGAAATAAAAAAAAAATAGTTACTGCACATTTTCAAAAAAACACATTGTGCTCTCTAAGGTCCTTTTCATTTTAACCAAATCAGGGGGAACTTGTCCTCACAGCGGCAAGGCAGATGGAACAATAAATCACAGGAACCATTGACTGCCTGCAGTGTACTCTCCACAGCTGTCACTTTTGTGTCTCTTTGGTTTTAGCTGACATGGTATGAGGTCCACTGTGAACCAATCTGGACTTTTTTTTACAGTCATATCCATCAAAACGACCAGGACCCATCAACCTACTGCCGCGATCGATTCGTTTGCTTATTCTCACGCATAAGCCAATACTCAGCTCACTAGGTGAGGCTTCCGAGAAGCACCTCATTTGGAGGTGGGGAGGGGTTCGCCTCTAGCTACAGCTGTGCTTTTCTGAGCAGTCTTGGCTAACGTTATTAAAGTTGCATCATGACAGATATAAAGCAAAGCAGGAAACAGGCTTTGTAAAGAACAATATAGAAAGCAAAAGCACTACTTCATAATTATTTTTTGTTATTGCAAATGTTTTTTTCTCTGTCTCTCTCTTTTTCAGTTGCATCAAGATGCTTACCAAGCATTGAGTTTACAACTCGTTGTTGATTTTACAAAGTAAACAAGCAAATGCTATGTGCATAACCTTAACTGTCTTTGTATAAAGGTCAGAACATAGTTGCTAATTTCATCTTCTGCCTTTTGGTGGCACTCTGATGCCAGGGATCTCCTCCGGTGCGATATTTTTGGGAGAAACAAGATGTTCTTTCTTAACAAAAGACTCAATCTACAAAAGGCTGCAAAACAAAAAATTGATTAAATGTGAACTCTTGGAGGAAAGTTTACTTTGGTGTAAAAAAAAAAAAAAGCCTGCCAGCACTAAATAGCAGGTCAACTGTAATTTGGGCTAAAGGTTACATTATGCACACAATGATTACATATTCATGTTAGTCAAACAAAGATTTTCTTCTTCCAACTCATACTGAAAGCATAACTTGAGTATACAGATAGGAAATTCAGGTGATGGACCACCTGGTATAGTCTTATTTTTAAAAATATGTGTGTGTGTGTGTGTGTGAGAGAGAGAGAGAGAGAGAGAGAGAGATTTTTCTTTCCTCTGTTTCCTATAAAAAGCAGTTATCTCCTAAACCATTATACATTTGGGGGAAAAATCATTGAGCATTGTTTTGGAAGCTATTATAAAAACCTCCACTTAGGTCAAGTTAAGTTTATTATATTTTATACTCTCAGTTTCATGATTTTAAATCGAGGTGACAGCTGAAAAGAAACCTTTAGAATTTTAGAACCGTATGTTACCATAACGGAAAAATGTGCAGCCTTACTATTGGAAAGCAAATAATTGCATTTTTTAAAAATATATAAACTTAAACAAATAATATGAAGTAAACCCACTAGATCCTTTTGCCTTTTAAATTGATTTTAAAATGCATTTGGTATGTATGACAGGATACACACACACACACACACATTCTCCCAAATGCTCATAGTTTTATCTTTACTACAACATTTTTTTCTAATCTTATTTGGACTTTTTATAAGATTCCAAAGGACAGTTTCTCCAATGTGATCTTGTCATTATTGACTATAGATATAAGAACAGGTTTACAAATGTGAATATAATATTATATAAAATGTTTTTCCCCCATATCCCATAATAATGTCAGAAAATTCAAAAATTCCTCTAAGTAATTTTTTTCCAAATGGACAACTCATTCTTTGAAATGTTCAGGGGTAAAAAATAGACTGTCCAAATTGTGCTCACAATTAAAATTCCAACAATTTAACTTGTAACTTTTAAAAACAGGCAATCTGAGTGTTGCTGAAATTAGAATGTAAAGAAAAATAAGAAAACTATAATGGGGTAGCTGATTGCCACTCAATAGGCATTTTAGAAAATTGAATGTATTTTCTGTACCATGCAAATAAATATACTCTAGGTACATAAATATGAATAAAATTATGAGTTCTTCCTGGACTTTTAAATGACAAAACCAGACAGGCAGTCCCTTTAGCCTGATAGCTATTTTGTCTGTATAAAAATGGAAGAATATAAAACAATGAAATATAGAATTTTGCTGAAGACCATAAGCTACTAATGTATATAAAAACTAGATCTATACATGGGAAAGGTCAACTGTTCTGAAATTTTCCTGCTTGAAATGAGCAAATTTGAGGGGAGCTTCGGCTGGAAAGGATGGTTATCATTATTAATAAAGGTTTGTTTCTTGTTATTGCACTGCTCTTTACCCGTAATAGAAATAGCAGAAAATGTTATTTTTTTTGTGCTTTTTCTTCTTCTCTGTAACCTTTAAAATTTGCATTCCCCCAAAAGTGCAGTTATAGCCAAAATATGGGGGTGGAAGGGGAGAAGGCCCTCAGTGGAAAATACTGACAAGAAATTTCTTCACTGACTCATGTTATGAATTTGTATTGCTTGTAAATTTTAAGTTAGCATCTGCAGTTTTTATTTTCTTTAAAAAGCTAATCTTGCTTATATTGTTTTGAATATTTGAATAGGCTTAATTTTGAAATCCAAATCAAATAACTGAATTGTCATTCATATTCAATGGGCTTAACTAGCTGTATATGATGTCTATAAGTGAAAACATTTATAAGGTATCCTGGTCAAAATATTTAGCTTGTTATGATTAATTTTTAAAAAGGAAATCCTTTAGTGCATTATATGTATATTAGTATTTTTAAACATCATGATTCTTAAGTTATGTACAGATACAGATTGCAATTAGCATATAAATATATTCTTAAAAAAAACCCACTGATGCTCATTTTCCACATTATATTTTTGTTTTAAAAACCTTCACATATGCACCATTGCCTGGTAATTTCATTTAGGATTTGCAAGCTAATGTAGAAGGAACATTGTCTGTTTAGTCTGATACACCTCAATAACAAGAAAATCATTTCCTAAATTAGAGACAATCATATAGTTATAACCAGTCTGTATCTACATTAAGGCTCTTATGTCTCACTTTACCAAATTCTTTGATTTTACAATAATCCCAGCCCTCTTTGAGCCTATCTCACCAAAATAAAATTTATTCATGTTACTGCTTCTAGCTGATGCTATGGGTACTCACTGGGTACTGTGGCTCTTGAAATAAATTATAGTAAGAATGGAAAGGGAAAATGGAGACAATTGCTTAAGACCCATGTGAAGAAATATTTAGGGCCATGATTACAGTTGCATCAGGTTTAGGTGTAGGAACTCGTTGGAATGGGAACTGGAATGTGTACAAGGGCTATCCACAAAATAGATTATGTTTTGCGATAGAAAAAAAACAAAGTGTAGGAATTTTTTTTTATTATATACAATTGAAAGTGACACTTAAATACTACTTTTCAACGTATTCACCGAACAAATTGAGGCACTTATCATATTGGTGAACAAGCTTTGTAATTCCATTGTCATAAAATTCAGCCACCTGAGATTTGAGCCAGTCAGTCATGCCCGTCCGCAGTTCCGCACTGTCATCAAGCGCTGTGTTCCAAGCCAGGTCTTCATCCTCGGAAACAAGTGGTAGTTGCTTGGTGCAAGATCGGGGCTGTAGGGCGGATGAGGAAAAATCTTCCACTTGAAAGCATTCAGGACTTCTCGAGTGCGATTTGCTGTGTGTGGTTGGGCATTATCATGCAAAAACAAAATTTTTGAGCTTAACTTTCCTCTACGCTTGTTCTGAATTGCTTTTCTTAGTTTTTGCAACATTTCAAAATACCTCACAGAGTTAATTGTACTATGTTCCAGAAAATCAATAAGAAGCACACCTTGCCTATCCCCAAAAAACAGTCGCCATAATCTTCCTTGCAGAGAATGTTTGCAAACATTTTCTTGTTTTTTGGGGGGAATTTGTGTGCCCCCACTCCATAGACTGCAATTTGGTCTCGCTGTTCACATGTTTGACCCAAGTCTCGTCTCCAGTTACGATTCGATCAAGAAATGAATCTCCATCTTTGTTGTAAGAGTACAGAAACGTCAATGATGTGGCCATACGCTGACTTTTGTGGTTTTCTGTCAGGATTTTTGGCAGCCATCTTGCACAAAATTTGTGGTAGCCTTTGTGTAACAATTTCATGCAGGAAACTGCATGAAATTTGTGGAAAACTAAGTGAAAGTTCCGTTACTGTGAAATGGCGGTTTTCACAAATCTTGTCATCGACTTTTGCGACCAGTACATCAGTCACAATGCTTGAACGTCCACTCCGCTGTTCATCATGAATGTTAGCTCATCCATTTTTAAACTTAATGCACCATTGGCGCATTCCACCTTCAGTGATGATGTTGTCCCCGTATACTTCACACAGTTGCTGAAAAATTTCAATCGGTTTATGGTTTTTTGCCAAGAAAAACCTTATCACTGATCGTACCTCACAACTCTTGGGATTTTCAATTGCAGCACACATTTCAAATGTTTGCTGTAAAATAACGGGCAACAATACGAACCTCCCACTAACATGACTAGATGCAGACCAAGCGGCGGACGCACAGACCAAAGATGGCTGCGCTAGCTCCGCCCCTTCTTGCTACATACAAAAACGTAATCTATTTTGTGGATAGTCCTCGTATTAATGCTACGGCTGTCAAACCATGTCGGGTTCCTTCTTTACGACATGCTCTGACCTTAGAGTTAAATGACAGAAAACTATAAATCATTGTGGGAAGCCTTCCAGATGATTCCACAATTCCCTGCATCTCCCCATTGACCATATTCAGTGAGACCACTGGGAATTATAAGTCAGCAAAAACTAAAGGGATGTATTTTTCCATCCTTGTAAAATATTCAGCCATGAACTTAATGAAGTCCCACTTTATAAAGAGAGAGTCATTAGAATATATTAACCCTAAATGCTGCTGACATATTTAGAAAGACTGAAACTTAGAAAAGTCATAAGTCTGACATTTATGAATTCTTACCTTGTGGGTCACAAGACTTAAGGAAAAAAGGCTAAATTAAATTAACCTTTTAAACTAAAATCTCCCTTTTCTTCTGAGTCCTCTCAATTAAGTTGTAAAATAAATTATACAATATGCTATATTTTAGAGACATTTTTGAGTAACTAGTTACAGACCTGTACTGGGATTTATTTGACTACTGAATAATTGCAAATCATCAATAGGTTGAAGCTGATATAAGAGATGTACTTAATTCATATCAGTGAAGTTCCAGAAAGTGACCAAGTCTTTTGCAAATATCCATGTATCCCTGGGAGAAATTTCAAACCACTATAATTGTTCTCCCCTTCCTGTCCCAGTGTGACTATGGGGTACCAAGGGTTACTTTATTTAAGTACTGAGAGTGAGTTACTTTCAAGATAAAACAAAACAACCCCATACCCCTATCCCCACCCATATCAGTTGCCCAGGTGACATTTTGTAGCAAACATGGAAATCACAACTCCAAGAAGTGTTGTATTTCATGCCAACAACAATATGACAGTTTTCTCTGTAAAGAAAACATGACACTTTTCCAAATATCAGAGGCTGCTTCTGCTGCTCCAGGGACTCCTATACTGTCACTGAAATGGAAGGTCACAGGCTGGCTTCACGTCTACGGTTTCAAAATGTTGTGGTGGAACATTTCCATGCTAAATGCTGTAGGCTAAGGGAAATCTCTCCCTTCATCTCTGAAAGGAGTGACAGGAAGAAAAAGGTCCTATTTTGACAGCAGTAACCTCTTGGTCTGGAAGTTCAGCCCTTGAAATTTTGAAGTGAAATCACCTATGTTAATATGTTGTTGCCTTTGTCAGATGTATACATGCATGTCTCTGTGGCAAAGAAAGAAGGGGATATAGAAGAGAATGTAAGCTACATTGCTTGAGAATATCATTTGAAACCCAAGGACTGGAAATATATATGAGAGTATTCTATTCTAAATCACTACTTCCAGACAACATGGAATTGGTTTATTCTTAAGTAACATTAAAGATCATTCAGTTATGGTGACTAGCTCTATGGATGTGGTTGTTTGAATGAGACTTTTTTTGGCAAATGAGAAAAGAAAAGGGAAGAAGAGCCGTCCATACTCACATACATAAGATACATCTCAAATATCATAGTTGCAATGGTATTTTTCCAAGAAGCATTCAAGATAAGCAAGCTAAGAATGTGATTTTGGAAAGATAATGGCTTCCTCTATTTTCAACCACATGTAAGTCTGTACTGGGAGAAATACAGAAATCTCAATTCAACAATGTAGTTATATGTAGTTAAGTTATAATGCATAACTTAAAAAAAGTTATCCAAATCTATTTAGGTTACATCTCTCTCCCTCTCTCTCTCTCTCTCTCGTCTCTCTCTCTCTCTCTCTCTCTTCTCTTCCTCTCTCTCTCTCTATATCTCTCTCCTCTCTCTCTTCTCTCTTGATTATATATTATCATTTTATATATATATATATATATATGATGTGAATGCAGTTTCAGCTTTCCTCTCGGGTATATCCCAACGTCATTGTGTGCTTTTAAAAAGTTGTGAGCAACAGATATTCAGCACAACTCTCATCTGCCAGTCATCCACGGCTTCCGTACTGAGTTCTGTATGTGGGTTCGAGGTTCTACAGCGCATTGGTTTTAAATTTGAAGGCAAGCCTATTGTTGTTGCCAGGATGTTTTTTTCTCCGATTGTTGGGAGTCTTGGTCTTGTTTATTGGCTTGGAGTTTGTTTTTGATTGGTGTTTCTGGTGTTCTTCTGCTCTGTTTTGTGGGCTCGTCTGACTTGGCTGGCAAACCTGTTTCTGTATTGGAGGCTTTCAGTGCAGCTTGGCTTCGCCGTCGACAAGGACGGCTATTATCTATTGGAAGCTAGGTTTCATCTGGGTGCTGTTTGTGGGTGTGTTGAGCTGGAGGCATCAGAGGGAGTCTGTTTGTGCCCAGGTATTTGCTTGGCTTGTGGTGTGAAGATCTTTCTATGAGAGTGCAGGCTTCCAAATGATTGACAGTCTGGTGGAATCATCTCTTCTATTCATGCTTTCAGGTCTTTTTTCAATCTCTATGGCTTCTCTGATGATTCTGTGGCTGGGGTTTTCTATAGTGGCTCGGGTTTTAGTGCCATTGAAGTTGATGTTGTACCTGGGTTTTCATGTGTTGGACTAGTGGAGGAGGTGTGTTCCAGTTTTTTACTGCATTTTTGTGTTCATCCAGGTGGGTACTATATTTCTTCTATTGGTCTGTCCAATGTATGTGGCGCGGCATGAAGCACAGGGAACTTCGTATATGCCTTGGTTTTCCAGGTCAATTTGTCTTTGGGTTTCTAAGGATGCTGCTATTTTTTTAGTCTGTTTTGAAGGCAGTCCTTGATGTGATGCCTGTGTAGTATTCTTACTGATTTTGTCTGTAGTACCTCTTATGTAGGATAGGACAGCTGTTCCATAGATTCTGTTGATCTTCTTGTCTCTATTCTGTCTTAGTGGTATTTTTGTGGATCAGGCTGGTGATTTTTGTTTTTATGGAAGCCGTTGGCTGTCCAGTACTTTAGTCGGGTACATAGTTCAGTCTTTATATGTGTCTTGTCTGCCAGCGTGCAGAAAACAGACTCCCTCTGATACCTCCAGCTCAAACACACCCTAACCAGGCACCAGATGAAACCTAGCTTCCTAATAGATAATAGCCGTCCTTTCACGTGAAGCCAAGTTGCACTGAAAGCCTCCAATACAGGAACACAGTGTTGCCAGCCATCAAAGCCACAAAACAGACCAGGCAGAAACCAGAAACACCAATCAAACAAACTCCAAGACAATAAACCCAGACAAGACTCCCAACCAATCAGGATGTGATACAAAACATCCTGCACAGCAATAGGCTTGCCTCAATTTAAAACTAGGCTGTGATAGCCTGCCTACATACGAACTCAAACAGAAGCCTGATAGATGGCAGATGAGATTCTGCGAAACGTTGCTACAACTTTAAAAGCACTACAATGACGTGGGGATTAATACCCGAGAGGAAGCTGAACTGATTCATGTAAGTACTCGGCGAAAACTTAAAAAAACCCCATATTAGATATATATATATATATTTGTTTTTTTAAGCTCTCGCGGGTACTTACATTTGTGCTGTTTAGTTTCCTTCGGGTATTATCCCACGTCATTGTAGTTCTGTTAAAGTGTAGCAACGTTCAGCAGAATCTGCTGAAGCCTGATGATGGAGATGAGATTCTGCTGAAACGTTGCTACAACTTTAACACAGAACTACAATGACGTGGGATAATACCCGAAGGAAGCTAAACACAGCTATATATATATATATACCATGTTTCTCAGAAAATAAGGCGCAGGCCTTATTTTCTTTTTGACCCCGCAGAAAAATGGCTAGGCCATCTTTCAGCGGTGATTTAATTTCTCACTTTGCTTCCAGCCCCAGAGCTTCAGGTCATGGTCTCGTCCCTTGTATGGTCAGGCGCTCTCCTCTTGCTCCAGCTGCCTGAAGCCCCCAGTACACCTTTCCCTCCCTCTTTAAGTTTTCTTTACTCTCATGCCCTCCATCAGTTCCCTAAAAATACAGACTGACCAGGCAGCTTCCTCCCCACCCCTCCCAGTAGCTTTAAAAAGGGAGCCATCTGTCCACTTTGCCCTTTGAATAGCGCCAAACCTTCCAATCCAAACAGAAGAGAAAGAAAATCATCCTTCAGAACCTTAGCACCAAGCTTCCCAGAGGATTCTTTCAAAGAATCCACCCCAAAGGAGGATTCACCCCTTAAATGCACTCCCCTCCTTTGGGGTGAATCCTCTGATGAATCCTCTTTTGGGGTTTTCCCAAAGGATTCACCCCAAAGGAGGGGAGTGCATTTAAGGAGGTGAATCCTCCTTTGGGGTGGATCCTTTGGGAGAACTCCAAAGGAGGATTCATCAGAGGATTCACCCCAAAGAGTGTGCAGCAAAGGCACCTGGCGGGGTTTGGGAGCACTTCACCATGATCGGCCATTAGGAGTGGCTGGTGGCGAGGCATGACTGCTCGCGGGTGCTCCTAATGGCAAGTTCCCCCCTGCATTCCCCCCAATTTCATATTTTTGAAATTTTAAACTAGGCCTATCCTTGGGGGGAGGGGCTTAATTTGGGTCTTCCTATGGAGGGGTGTATTGTTGGAGAAACATGATACATATATATTATAATTAATAATACTATATTATTATATAATAACAAATATATATTTGTTATTATTAATATTATATATGTACCAACTTTCTATTCCCCTTTTAATATGTAATAAAAATGTAATAACTGAGGGCAACCCTAAAATAACATATCAGCCAGATAGCTTAAGGACAATGCACAATATCATGAACTAATAATGCAGCTCAAACCAAAATATTTGGGTTCATGAACTGGTTAAACAAACAAAGCAGACACGAGGAATTAGACTGGTGCTATAATAAAATCATTGCCTCTTTAATATGGTGTGTTATGTAGAGCTCCAGATCTTAATAGCAGACCACAGCAAGAATGTCCCAGATGATATCAACAAAACCTTCACTTTCTCATTAGCAATCAGCAAATTCTCCTGGTGTCTGCTAGTTTCAAATAAGGGCAAGTGCCTTGATGCCTTGTGTGAAGCCCAATAGGATCATAGAAATAATGTGGTCTAATCAGCAGTGAACACATGAGAGCCAGCATTCATAACACAATGAAGTGCATTTGGTGACTTTGTTCAGCATCTTTCCCTGGCTTCCCAAATTTCAGAAAAACAAAATTAATATCTTGGTGGGTGCAGAAAAAAGAAAAAGAAACAAACAAACATTGCTTCTTATCATTTACAATCAGGAAAACAATCCATTTTATAAATAATTAGAAGAAGTGCATCACAATATAGCATAGTTATATAGTTAAAGAATCTTATAATAAGGGAAGGCTACTTCGAGGAGAGTTAAGGGCTGCCCATTTAATTTTTGAATGGCATGCCAGAGTCTCACTTCAAAAGGTAATGGGGAGTTTGTGTGTGTCAGGTTAAAAGCTACATTGGATTTAATTTCAGCTAGATTTAAATTTAATTAACACTGAACATATAATTTTAATTAAATTCCTAACTAAAGAATAACATTTCCCCTCTTTTTTCAATTAGAATTTACAATTTTAAAAACTTTGTGCTTTCTTCTTTCTCTAGTTGGAACTAAGTTTGCCAGAAGTATTATACTTGGACTGCAGAAATCCATACAACCACTAGCTGGTATCAAAGAGATGGTAGGATGTATATATGTTTGCTGCTGACTAGCAGTGGTCTGGATTTTTGCTGTCCTACAATGGCTGTAACCCTACAATGGCTGAGTATATATTCTGCAATTCATGTGATAAGAATTATTCACAATGACAGATCTTATGATTTCTAATGGTGGCAGTTTCATATGCTCAGGTTATCAGCAGCCAATGACAGACATAACTTATGTTTTGAACCCCTCCCAACCAACATGTTATTTTAAAGTCATCTATAAATAAGGGAAATAAATGACAAAGAGAAGATTAAACGGAGTTGTCTGACAATGGCAGGGAGCCATAGGGCTTCCAGCAGCTGGAATATATCACTAAACAGTGCTTTTTTGGAGGCAAGATGAGTTGTGGAATCATAGGAAAGGACAAATATATCACTAGACTCTATTCTGAAGTATCTCGAGTTGATTACAAGAGGGGTCAGTTCCCAGAAGTAATGTAACCCCTCTGTAATGGGTGCCTATTATTCGCCCCTAAATAAAGACAGATGAAAGAAATAATGAAAAAAAAGAAGAAAAGGGGAATCTCCTATCAGGGCTCACAGACATCCTTTTATTATGTCCGTAGTACTAGCATCTTCAGAATTGTATTTATAATTCTGCAAAGATTTACATAGAGACTTGTTAGCTATTCACATTTGCATATTTCTAAGGTGTTTAGCTGTTTAAGGACAAAGAACAGCCCATATTATCCAAATTTTCAAGACATCAAAGAGTTATTCTTCAAGACTAGAATATCAAAATAACACTTCTAAGAGCCGAGAGTAAGAGATTGTAGCTTCCATTCTGCTCTACGCTTAAAAATAGGAAGCCTTTTTTTTAAAGTCCTTTGCAAACTTTAAAAAGGTATCATTAACAACACACTGATATCTATTTGTTTTTCCTCTCTCAAGGAATTTCCTAACCAATCTTGAGGAAAGCTATTAAATCCTTAGTATTTGCTTGATTTTATGCAATGATTTTCCCCCTATAAAACACCTGCTAAAGAAACAAGAAAGTTGTTTACATAAACATGCTTAAGTTAAATAAAAGCTGTTTAAAAACAAAAGACATAAAAAGCCAAGAAATCAAAACACAAAGAACCAGTGAAAAATGAATAATAAATAAATTTAGTAATTTTATACTATGAAATAAATAGCAGCAAATCTGTGTTCTCCTTTTTTTCCCCTTAATGTGAAGCCTGGTCTGGTTTGGAAAGCAAGCATGATTTTATCCTGAGTGATGATCAGTACAAAGGATCCATACTCAAGTTTTATTGCCTCAGAGAAGGCAATGCAATTCTATTCATGGTAATCCTGGAGAGAGTTACACTGAACTTAATAATACTAGCTATGCAGGCACTAGTTTTGGCAATTTTTTTTTACAAATCTAATCAGATTAAAAAAAACACAATATGCATTCATTACTAGATTTAATTTGCTAATAATTGATATTATGCAGATACAATGCTTCCAGCAATAATTCCGAAGTGCTTCTCATCACAATGTTTCTGATGCTATTGATTCTAAAACTTATTAGCTCCTCCTAGTTTTGACCAATTGCCACAGATAATAGGAGCGAAAGTTCACCATCCTCTAGACTAGGGATGTCAAACTTGCAGCCTGCAGGGCAGATGTGTCAGGTGCTGGCCACACCCACACCCAGTTTAGCGAAGGGAAAAAAGATCCCAATATATCATGTGACGCTACCATGACAATGCGAATTTGCCATCCTAGAGACATAAGTTTGGCATTTCTGGCTTACGTTTATGAAACTATATGAAAAGCATTTCCTTCTGGTTCTTAATGACATCAAGAGAATTCTGTACATCCAAACCAAGGAATATAGTAAAATATGGTGTTCTCTTTTCAGAAATACATGTCTCTAAGAAATGTAAAAAACAAATATAGATATTGCTTTTATTTTGCCAAATCCTAATAGGAAAAGCAAGGTTCAAATTTCCTTCTCAGTATAAAGCCTAGTGGATGATCTGGAGCTGTTCACTATTCTCTGCATAATTCATCTACCTCACAGACAGTGAGATTAAAAACTGGAAAAAATGAAGTGTATATATTAGAAAGGTAGGATAAAACTTTCTGTATTCTGCCTTGAGATTCTTAGAAGATAGCGGAGCTTTGAGTGCAATGAAATCATTTAAATATGTTGGCTTATGGCCATTGACAGTTTTTTTTCTATTAATTTCTAAGCCCAATCTAAAGTTATCCCACTGTCTTGTGTCAAAGGTTCAGATTTTATATCATTCTTCCTATCATTCAATGTTCATTTTGCAAAAGTGTTTGACCATCAACGGACACCAAATATAGTTTCTTATGGGGAAGGTTGGTGTGTGTGTGTGTCTGTCTGTCTGCTCCAGTGCATTTGATGGGGCATCCCTAAGGCTTGGATCCTACAATAATCTTGTGTTTATCCTTGATAACACTGCCCGCAGTTGGTTACTTAAAACAATCAATTCCTACCTTGAAACACTTCTGAAAAAAAAATCCTAAGTAGCAGGGTTATCCTGGAAGGCACTGTCACAAGCACTTAAACAAGGTAAAATTAGAACATATGATGCATGGTGATTTGCTTTTCATAGTATCTTTGGAGAATAATGCTTTTGAAGCTTATAAAGCATAAAACTTTAATCATAAGCAACCTTATGGGGAATCTAGTGATAATATCTGTAGGACAGCTGAACTTTTCTATCCAAAGATGGCCTCTGAATAGCAAGCCATGTGGTCCCTGGACTTCTGATATCCCACAGCTGAATGGTCAAAGCAATGTTTCCTGTTATTAAGACACTACTACAAAATTAGGCAACCTTTTTGTGATGAAACAACCTTTATCACTACAATTGATGATGGTTTGAACCATTGCTTTCCTGGTAGGCTCTGCTTTTCTGGAAAAGTTTTTGTCTTGGAAATGCTCAAGAGAATTTGTGAACCAGGGAGTGTAAGCAGAGAACTGAAAAACCAGGGAGGGAAGTGAAAATAATTAAAACTCTGATAACTGTAATAGCAGCAAAGAGGAAGGCAAGTACTTGTGAATAAATGTTGGCCTTTAATTGCCGGCTGTCACTCTCTGCCTTCTTACAGCTAACCAACCTTTCAGTCACCTCAGCTTGTCTCCCTAACTTGTCCTATTATGCAGGAGTAAGCTGAGTCATTGTTTCAAGCAGGAGGTGACATGTTAATAGCTTAATAATAGTATAATCTCACAAATAATAATATGCTGTCACCCTGTCTGAAGCACAATGTTTACAGGAGAAGTGGAAATGTATGATGACAGTAATTTGAATAAAAATGAATTTACTGCTCTTGTCTCATTTGCAGTAAATTCTCGCATCTTTCATGCACAACTGGTGCTCCATGACCTCGTTCATTATTGTGTTTGCAATGGCTGAAGCCTCTTTAAAGGAACAGGCATGCGCATGGAACAGAAACTTGCATCTTAAACTGATCTCCAGAAGGCGGGGAGAGAGAGAGGATTCACACAGTGATTTTTTTGGCAAGAAAAAAGAGAGAGAAAGATTTTCACTTCATTGATTTGCTGAGATGATTCAGTGTCAGGCAGGCTGTTTAATTACTTCACTCAGGAGGTGCTGATTGAAAAGCAGGCATGAGTTGATATGATTATATATTGACAATTTACAAAATTATTGCCATTAAAATGTGTCATAGGGAAAGATTATTCAGCATAGGGAGAAGATCATTTGAGGCAGTGGGAAAGTTTGTTCTACTTAAGGAGTAGTTTTCATGCCACTGACATTATTCCACAATTTTAGCCTTCCCATTTGGCAAGCGGTAGTCACTCTTCCCAGTTACTTTATTTAAATTAATTATAAACACTCTTGTATCAGAATGGGTTCACTGAGTTCTGAAATAAAGTGAAGAATACAAACAACTTAATTAGTTCTCCATCAACTCAGGTTTTGAAATTCTAAATGCAGCAATTTTGGCAAACAAACATTTAAATGGCTCTTACCTTGTGTTAATGTAACATTTCTGCAGGACCATTTTTCCCCTTCAAATTTTAAGAAGTCTTACTAAATTATGTTGAGAATTATGTAAAAAGAAAGAACTTTCAAAGTCAGAGACTGATATGCCAGGGCTAAATTTATTTTGATAGAATGAGAGCAGCTAATTGAAATGTCCTTGGTTGGCAGGAAAAAAAACTGTGAAAAGGGTGAATATTCAGAAAAAAATGTTACAGTACAGAACTGTGCAAAGTGAATGATATGCAGACCATAATAAAATATATTTCTGACTGACCTAATTCATTGGCTGAAATAATTAAAACTTCAGACAATTTATTCCTTTCACCTTTTTTTCCCTTTTCACTCTTATTTCTTCTGAGCTCATCATGAAAATATTATATTCTCCAAATGTTCTATTGGATCCAGTATGAACTACTCTCAAGTGTCCAGAATTCAACCTTAACTTTTCCTTCCCCACAGCTCACAATCTGGTTGATTCAATTAAATGAAGTTAACTGAAGAATGACCAGGTTGCTTGATGACCACTATGGCAAAATTTTATGGCAATTGTCATTTATAGAATATGATTTTCATTTTGACTGTATTGTCAGGGAATATATATTTTTGTAGCACAAACTGTTCATCGGGTAGCATTGAACCAAGTTTGGTGAGAGTAAGATTCAATTCACCATTCGGTGAGTGATCTGGGACTTATCATTGTTTCTCAATACTGTATTCTTCTTGAGGCTGTTTTGAAACTATAATGCAAAGCAGACTTGCATTCCAGGCTTGTGCTCCTGGAAGAAAGCAATAATGAAATAGAATGAATGAATGAATATAATAAAATCTTCATACGAATGAGAAGTTGAAAGTTACCATTGGTGTACTAGGAAATCAACCTGATAATTGCTATCTGCACTCTTACAATGTGATGCCTTATTGTTTTCAACAATATGAAACAGCAGTTTATTTAAAATCAAGAAACCAGAAAGAAGATCTACAGTTTGTAAGTTACTTATTTTTTTATTTAAGCGTTACAAAAAATAAGTTAAGGTACAGAAAAACCTCAAAATTTCCATGGTTTAAAGCAGAGGTGTCAAGCTCACATCATCACAGCAGTGTCATATGTTGTAACCGGTCTTTTTTTCCCTTTGCTAAACTGAATGTGGGCATGGTTAGCATGTGACTCATCCAGCCCATGGGCTGGGAGATTGACAGTCCTGGTTTCAAGGATTCTATCTGGGACAAGGCTACTTCACCACCACCATCAGCAACAATAACATTCCATACCACAAGAACAAAGCTTTTTAATTGCACAGAATACAGATGGAGAGGGACATTTTCAAAA
Source organism: Laticauda laticaudata (assembly GCA_004320025.1). NCBI lineage: Eukaryota > Metazoa > Chordata > Lepidosauria > Squamata > Elapidae > Laticauda > Laticauda laticaudata. Next base: position 41,063 of record BHFT01026744.1, read on the forward strand.
TGGTGAAGAGAATGCAAGTAGAGAAGAGTGTCTTCAACAATGATCAGCAATTAGAATAAAATTCATAACTTTGCATTTAGCATGTGATAATATCTCATGGAAATAATATCTTTATGACTCTTACATAAACACACATTTCTTGTGCACTTTTATGCTCAGCCGCTTTCAATTCTCTAATCTGCTACTAAATCTAATACTAATCTAAAATTTGTGGTGTTGCTATTTATTTGGCTGTTAGTTCTTCCAACAATTCTGGGCATGTAGCAAGAGGTTCCCAGGATTCCAGGAGATAGAGAGTGCATTCTAGAAGACTACAAGGCAACCCAGCCCAGGTATGTGACAGAGAAAGAGGGTGAAGCAGTGCCTCTCCCAAATATAAGGCATATTGTAGACACAGATAGCTGAGTCCTCAGTCTGGCAAGGTTTTGTATATAGGTGTGAAACAAACAAGAACTCAGCTTGGAAAAACCACCATATCGTGATTGGTTTTGGAAGTGACAGTGTAGCTCACAAGTATAACATTTTATAAAATAGCCAGCCAGCATGGCTAATGGATGCAGATACCACCAATTGTAGAAAACTGCCCCAGAAGTTTCTAAAACTTCAAGGAAGAAAAAAGACAATGGACAAACAGAATTCTGACTTTCCTCAAATTTCTAAAGTTAGATGAGTTGCCAGAAAACCATGGAAATGGAAGTCTTTCTATAGTCACAGGGCATGCACTCCAATTAGCTCAAATACCAAAAAGAAATAATGTTTTGCATGTAAATGCAAATCATTTTCAGTAATTCCTTCAAAAAGCACACATTCTTATTTTCAGCTTAAACAATATTTACTTAAACAAAAACTTCTAATATAAAGCATGATAAAACTAACATACATTACAATATGCTGGTTAAATTAAAGACACATTTTAAATGAATTATAGCCTAGAATTCTGGTTACATCTAAAACAATGAAATAACTTGGAACTAGTATAAAGAACAGTAACTTGCAAAACTAAAACATATCCACTTAAACCGGTTAAATTAACTAAACCTATGTTTTAAAAACATCTTGGTTTATTGCCTCATTGCTTTTTTTACTTTTTATATTTTACATTCTTGCATAAAATAAAAGTCAGTATTTTTAACATACTTCAAAACTCCTCAACATTTCTGCCCTTTTAAACCAGTTATTTATTTTATTTAAATCATAGAAAACAGAAGGGATTTTTTTCAACAATACATTGATCTTACCTATGCTTATCAGCTAAAATATGAAGTCACCTGTAAACCTTAGAGAAAGAACAGCTGTTTCAATTTCTAACACTAATAAGGCTTGTTGGGTTTTTTTGAGAGGGGAGGGTTAGAAAAAAAATTCTGTTTAGTGGAAACAAATGTTATATTCCCACTGAACAGAATAATAAGCTTGTAAAAAGAAAAAAAATGCAGTTTCATGTAATGAATACTTCAGGAAAAAAAATGGGGAGGGAGGAAGGAAAAACAGCAGCCTCCAAAGTATATGATAAATATTGAATGTCTTCATTTAATCAGTTGGGGATTAAGCTATTCGGTGATGATATTCATTTTATTTCTTTCTGTAATAAATGTGTTTTATTAATAATCCTATTTTATCCTGTATAGCCATCAGAATTCTGTAATTAGATATCCCTTTTCGATATAAAAGGTTCACAAAAAGTGCTCCTAACCTCTGTTTTTTTAATATTTCATAAATGTATGTGATATGAAAATATATATAAAAAAAGTCAAATCCCAACATTTAGACATCTAATTCATGAACAGCACAATGTCAGCTAAATATTGCGAATAATGTGTGAAGGAAATGCATTCTCCAAGAAGTTCAAGTTATGAATTATCGCTTCCAAAATCTTATCTTGAACAAAAGAAGGTATGTAAGAAATGTAGTTCAATGATTATCAGCTTCTATGTGACCTTAACATGGACATTTTTTTTTGAATATAATCAGCACATTCTCTAATATATAAAAGAAACCCTTTAAAATATAAACAGTTACAAAAACCTACATTTTGAGATAATGGCTTCAAACCAAGACAAGATGACTAGAAAGAGGATGAAGATTTTTATTCATTTTATTACATTTAATACATTTTGTTAAATTACACATTTGGATGGTACATAGAAAATTGATTCCCCAGAATTACAATAAGTGTACTGTATCCTATAAAATGTCCTTCTTCCTAAATTCCTATGATTTGTATTTTTATGTTTCTATTTTTTTCTGGACTTATTTTGTAAAGCCCATGTCACACTGCACCAACGGATGGAAAGAGGATGTAAAACAGAGAGAAACACTTGCCATC